>JALPQI010008441.1:0-42619 GCA_025490895.1 Thaumatotibia leucotreta | reverse complement strand
ACGAAAAAACACATTTACGAAATCCTGATCGTGTGCTATCAAATTGACTCCTAGGTGATGATGAATGACGAACGTACCATGTTGGCCGGTTCTTGTATAGCGAATGTACAAAATTAAAAAAAAAAAAACAAAAGGGCTGGCTCTTAGGTTCAATATTAGGTACGTTTGTGTGATTCAAGTCCTTGTTACCTGCCTTTTATGCGCTACAATTGCGTGGGTCATCTTAGCGGGTTTTGCCTACTTGCCTGTTTGAGGCCTGGATTACACTTGCAGGGTCTTAAGTAAGTTATAAGAGCTATACTAATCAATAAGATAGTGATATTCACCTCTGATTTCTAAGTATAGCTTAGCAACATATTGATTTAAACTTTCACGATTATCACTCATATTTTAAAGACAAACGACGTCATAAGAAACGTCAGGATATAATTAAACGTAAGTTTATGTGATTAAGACCCATTAGTCTTTAAAATATAGCTTAGCAAGTTAAGCAACTTACATTAGCACTTACAGATGTGTTCTCGGCCTTAGGCCTCCCTTCTAAATGATGTCTTGGTCTATGATATGTAATCCTCAATGCTCCGGAGAGTTTTTGTTTTATAAAGTAACTATCCGATTTGTCTATACCTCATAGTTTTCATCAAACAAAATTTATGTATGCAACAAATTATCAAAGTTTGATTGGATCGGATAAGCAGTTATGTTATGCTACTTGTCTAATTTTCTATTTCCACTAGAGATTGTTTGCCGTTGAAGTTAGGAACTTTATAATTATTGCAGTCTCTTTGGTAAAGTTTCGCTAACTATATTCAATCTGCAAATAGCTTTACGAAATTGATCATGAACGTGGATTTTTAGGTGAACTGATTTGATAATATTTATCAAACGGTTTACTCACGTAATTTAAGTCGATAATTGCTCGACATGTTTCGATCCATTTAGAGGATCCTCATCATACGTACACGTCGGGCTTTGGTCGCGAGTACTCCACGATAGGTAATGGTAAAAATACCTACTGTAATGTTTTCATATACGTTTATCAAATGAAACTGTTATACTCCAATAAACCCTTTTTGTTGTTGTTAGAACAATTTTATAAGTACAGTGAATGGTGAAAGTCGTTAAAGTACATGTACTCTCGAACATTGCAAGTTAGGTTAAACTTCGATGAGCGGGTAAGTTTGACGTTTCGTTGATGACAGTAGCTGCCAGCACCATATTCTGTATTCTACTGAATTGCAGGTTGTCAGATAACGAATATAGTTGAATTTACACTTGCAAGTCCTTTCTGTAGAAATAAAACTATGAAAACAGATAAACTCGCGTATATTAATTAAATTTAACTTAATTCCGACGTTTCGACCACTTTACAGGGTCAACGGGCGGGGGAGTCGCCCCATTAATACATGCGAGTTTATCCGTGTTCATAGTTTTGTTTCATGAGAAATCCTTTCTGTAGGTTTTGAGACGCAACTATGGATAAAACTGAGTGGAAATATCTGCATCTCTTTCTTGCAAGCTGCATCTCTTCTTTGTTTCATGACTTCTAGGCTAGAAACTTATAAAAGCTGTTATACAAACCGTGAACGATTTTACTAGGAAAAAAACCAAGCATACAAACGTGAAAAAAGATACATTTAATTATCACCGGGTCTACAACTATAATTGTTTTGGGTCGATTAAAAAAAACTAATATAATTAAAGGCTTTTAATGTAGACTAAACCTAACGTCATAATTTTGTGTTACAACGTTTGGCACTGAAAAAGGGCAAATTGAAATTTTCTTTGAACCATCAACATTGCGAACCTACATATTTTATATTTGCCCCTTCTTACTACTGCCGAAGGTTGTTGGACAGAGTATACCACGTAATTTGTATGACTAACTTTCGTAACACAATTGACGCAATCGCGATTTTTGTTTTGATCAAGAAGGCCAATTTTTTGCAATCGACCGTAATACAACCAAAATTTAAGGTCATGCACACAAATAACCACATATTTGTATATACATATAATATGGCCATAGCTTGACACTGTAATATTGACAATAAAAATTCTTGATCCGACCACTAAGGGTGGAATTCGGTTGGAACGCACGTTCCTAAGCGTTCTTGGAAGGAATCTGCCGTATATGTACTTTGGATTATTTTGGCAGATAAGGATTTTCTTCAGATAAATATTGTTTTGGTATTTGTACAATATATTTATCACGGATTTGACTAATATGCTATTTATAATGACAATATTTGTTTGCTAGAGACGCCTCGATATACTTTTGAAAGTTTTATTTAGAAACGGAATGAAAAAAAAAGAAAATTAACTTAAAAACCCTTTAATGTAATGCCCATGTCATTGGGGTGGATTTCAAACAGCCAGTCCGCCATTTTGGGGAGGCCACCATATTGGATCTGTAGTGACGTTTCTTAGGTAGTCATGTATTGTCATCAGAACTCTGAGCGTGTGCAAAACTTCATCCTAATCGAAGACCGGAAAGTGATTCAAATTGAGATTCCAAGGTTTTGTTACATATGAAGGGTCCACGGAAAAAACATGTCCAGTGCTTAAAAAAATCATGGAAACTTTCACACCGTATTGTGTTAAAAGTAAGGTGGTTTTTCTTTCTGTAATTTGAATTGACTAGACATGTTCTTTCCGTGAACCCTTCATGTACATGAAGCTAAGAAAAGCGTGTTAAAAAAGGAATTATTAGATATAAGGGTCGGCAATGCGTAGATATGTTAATCTCCTGCAGTTGTAGAAAAGTGTAAAGGGCATATGTCTGATGGGCCGTATGCTTTTTTTCCACCGTTGTGGTGGTTGTAGAAAAAACTACAAGTAAAAACTGGTAATAACAGTCATCAAAAAAACTTATTTCTGAAAAACATGTACACGTACAGGTCTACAAATATAAAGACTCGAAATTCCGACATTTCATCTTGTTATTTTTCGTGTTATAATGAATCTCAATTTCATGATAGCTGCCGAATATTAAATGTTAAGTTGATTTCAGGAAATGAGCCGTCTGGTCAAGAATTCGTTTCATGACATTTTAAGACATTGCAAGCGTATTCCAGTGCCCAGGAGATTTAACTTCTGAAAATGTATTCGAAAATTGAGATTAAAATCTTGAACAATGATTCAATACGATACTAATATCGAGACTTTGTATCAGACGGCTTTCTAACACAATAAACATGATTAAAAAATATATTTTTTCTAATATTCAATGGCTATAATACAGATTGATAAAAATTACAGAATATGACCACGGTTTATAAATTTATATGATATAGGCATTAACAATTTTAGGTCTTTGTAATACGGATTTATGATAAAAAGGACAGATTTCATGATTTGCCCAGAACTGAAATTTTAATGAACGTTACCTACAATTGGTACTTACGTTCGTTTATTTCATGTAGATATGAGAGCCATAAAGGTGTTCATTTCGAGTGGGTGTGGCGTAAGAGAACGCAGGTATCGCGTTAACCATCTGCTCAGCAATATCACAACGAAAGTGTGCTTCTTTAACACGTTCGACGCCGGTGACACAGCGTGTGTGACCAACAAAATCTGATTCCTATGCCAGTGACACACGTACGTGATTAGAGTAACCTTATTCTCATGCCAGTCGCTGGCATAAGAGTACAATCTGTTCGGTCACACATGCGTGTCAATGGCATAGGAGTTCTATCAGATAATTTCGATCGGCATAGTATTAGCACTTAGTGAAACAGTACTGTACAGTATGGCCGTGTGGTGACGGCAGTAAGAATACATTTGTCACCACCCCAACTCATCCTGCGGGTGTCGTAAGAGTTGACTAAGGGATTGAAGTGTCACTGACCATTATTTGATAAAAGATTGATGATGGGCAGCAGCGTCATCATAGTGGACACATTACTGCGATCGCCAATCCGCTTGCCCAGCGTGGCGATTATGGGCATTTACCTCCTAATGCGTCTATATATACGCATAGTTAATGGGAGAGGCCTACGTCCAGCAGTGGACTGTCATAGGCTGATGATGATGATGATGATGATGATGATGATGATGAAACAGTACTGGAGGCGAACGTGTTAACCTCGTAAGGGCCACCATACTATTTTCTTTAAATATTATATTTAACCTTGCTATGTAAAGTACGAGTATAGTAGTGAATTTGTTCTGTTTGTATAATTATTCAAACAAAGGAAATGCGACTTTATTACTTTTGTGCAATATTTATATTTCATTGAAGTGGACTGAACATTTTAATGTACATAGGTATATTGGGCTTTACGAGAATAAAATAAAAATATACAAAATGTATAAATTAAAAAGCATGGAATCGAACCTTAATGATACATGGAAATTATATTCAGAATACTCATTGCATTCGTCCATTTTATACTGAAATTAATGATTGGTTTTGGTTTTTCAATCTCATCAATTTCAGCATAAATAAATGACATATATACAGGACGTCCCAAAGTTATGGGACACAAAGGGGAATTACCTTAAATATCGTAGATAGTGTATTTTGCTGAAAGAAGACTTACTGTTATTTTTAAAATGTAGTAATAGTGCATTCAAAGTTTTTCAAAAAATTACTTGCTTCACCCGTAAATTATTATTTTTTATCCATTCTTTTGAATAACATCATAAAATAACGAAAAAAATATTTTTCGTATTAAAGTAAGTAAGTAAAGTAAATATTCTTTATTGTGCACCACATACTTCATTAAAATACAAATACAGAAAAACATTTATCGATAGGCAACAACAGGCGCTTACAAGCAATCTCTTCCAGACAACCTTAGGGTAGCAGGAAATGAAAACGGTAGCAAATAATTATAATCGGGTAGTGCCGATATGAGAACAAATTAAGAATTATGATCAATTAGATCGAATTAAAACATAATATAATAAATATATACATATATACATACATACAAATAAGTGTTTATATTAAAGATAATAAACATAAATACATATATGAAAAAAAAACTAATGATAATAGCTCAAGTTAAGGCAGCGAAAGGTAATGTGATTTATTAAAGTAGGTTCGATGCCTAGAAAAAGCATTTTTTTTGGATTTTTTTTAAGTGTAGTATTAATAAAGTCTTCTTTCAGCAAAATATCCTATCTACGATATTTAAGGTACTTCCCCTTCATGTCCCATAACTTTGGGACGCCCTGTATACCGTGGGCTGTTTAAACCCGACATTTTAGCAGTGTATTCCTGACCACATTTAGACCCTATAATGTCGTATGAACTCACTAACCTGCCTACGAAGCTGGAGGTTCCGGGTTCGAATCTTTTTTGTGTAATTATTTATCACAAATGTTTGTTCCTTGGTCGTGGCTGACTTTGTATATATCGTCGCTTTTACCAACATCGCAAACCTTAATTGAGCTACATGGGACTAGGTCGATTTGTGTAAGATCTCCCTAGATATTGATTTATTTATTTAGACTCTAATATATTTGAGATTTAAATCAGCTTATTTTTATGCATAAGAAACCGTATTTCTAGCTCTCGAGTATACTCTGTTTGGTTTGGTGTTTAAAAAAAGGTAAACAATCTTGCAGTATCTTTTTATTGAAAAATGCATATAAAAATCCAAAACAGGTACTTAATGAATCAAAAACAATGTAAATCACTGTATTTCCTTGTTATATTATGTGTTTAAAGCTTGAAATTATACCTAACTGTATCGATTCGAGTTTATTATTTGAAACGTACAGTTTATTATCGGTACACCCCTTAGGTACTACTACTTACGTAGTAAAAGTTGAAACGTACCCGTCACCTACCTACGTATATGTATAGTATAGTCAATCAATTGGAGGGTTTCAATTGGTTAGGCCTCTTTAGGACCATGTCAAAATGACAGGTAATAAGAGATTTCTTACAACCTTATTTTTAACGTTAGTTTGACATTGGAATTGACTATAATATCCCTCGCCTTCACAATAATCGGCTTACTAACTCATTTTCGCGCTTCAATATAAATAACTCCTAAACCTATTAAAATATCAAAGGATAAAATAAATAATAAACCAAACGTCAACACGGATAGTTTTTATCTCGATTCGGATTTTCTGCCCCTATTTGACTGAACACACAAGAAATACATAAAACATGTGCTTTATCCCCTTGTATTAAGCGCTAAAGCTAGCAAACATTTCCTATTTCGTAGTACGGTGTTTACCCCACATTCACAATGACTTGGGGCATAAAAGCAAAACAGAGTATATGGGCTAACTGTTGAAATGTTATTTGTAGCCAGTCAACAATCGGAGCGCTTACCCTACGCGAGGGAAATCTAATGTAATAACGTTATTCCATGGATACGGTGCTTTATATTGGATTATTTTATTTACTCTTATTGAGATTTTCTTTTTCCGTTTCCGACTTCTCAATTTTTAACCGACTTAACAACAGAAGGTCTCATTTCGTTGGAAAATATTTTTACATCCACCGATTAATGAGATGGATTCTTATTTTTTTATTATTATCAAACCGGAATCAGAGAAGGATTCGAAAGTACTGTTGACACAACAAATGGCACAACATTTACCTAGAAAAGAGTTGTTTATGGATGTACTTAGTGAATAATAAATTAATATATTGTCTGCAACTCTCTGCACTTAAACTACGAATATATGAATATAGCAATGAATATTATCCTAGATTAACTCATACACTGTTGTGTCAACAGTACTTTCGAATCCCGTTCTAATCGCGGTTTGATAATATGTGTCAGTGCACACGGAAAAGTACCTTGTCACGGTGTTTAAAATGGACTTTATATAGAGCACATAAGGTCTATTTTAATAGTCGTGACAAGATACCTTTCTATGTGCGCTGACACATATACCTTTTCGGAACGTTACTGTATAATGTTTATTACATCGTGTCAATTTTCTACGTAGTTTTCTACATTAAAACGAAAACAGGTATCGGTAGGGCTGAACTTCGGTTCAGTAGTCAAAAGTGGAGTAAACCTATTGAAATCTGGGTTGGTCTATCACTCGGGAACTCAAAGTGATGCTGAAACTTACAATAAGGAAAATCTTATTATGTGTCATTTTGGCTTGATTTGCATAATTGGTTGATTGTAAAAACATTGCGCTAAGGAAATGCACTATTTTCAGCTCCAACTTAACCCGGGTATCAGAAAAAAAATCTTAAAAACAGCAGCGCGAACAAAATACATTGTTAGATATACCACCAAAATTGCAGTAAAAATGATAAGAGAATGAGAAATGTAAAAATATGAACATTTAATTTTGATCTCACTTTTTGACGCTAGAAGTCCGATTTGTCGCAAAGTTCAAAACTCATTACCGTAGGTAGACACGCATGAAAACTCCACCGGAATGACATAGAGCCTCATTACCGGTGTCGTTTGTCATCCATGTTAACTCCTTTCAACGTAAATATTTCATTTCCCGTTCCTTCGTGGATATAATTGAGTTTAAGAAAACGTTGGTTTCATTGTTACACTTTAGCTAAAGGTGCTCTTAAGCTATAGATTCAAGTTATGTATGTATGTAAAAGATTATGATACTGAAAACGAGCTAATGAGGGATAGTACGTAATGGTATTGGATTCTTACCATTGAAATTGTTGTTTTGATTCAACTGAAATTGATGTCTAAATTATTAATTGAAATAGATTAAATACCTATAACAAGCGCTTCTTTTCTTGCGTTCTATTAAAAAAAAAACTTTGGAAACGACTCTTTCCTGTGCTTCCTGTGTTTTAAAATCGTTATCATTATCATCTATGATATTATTCTATTCTATTCTAATGAAATAAAATTAAAACTAAATTTGCAAATTACCCACACAAAATAACGATTTCATGTACCATTTTATTATTCCAGTTTCCAAAGTTTTTCTTTTCATTTGGACATTTTTGTATGAATTTTGATCAGAACCTCTGGCGCTTTTAGAATAGGTAATGTAAGAATACGAATATGTGATAAAGGAATGGAAGGATCGAAAATTTTGGTTTTTTTCTTCTATTCAGCTCTTGATTCTGAGTCGAATTCATGAAAAATACACAGATGAGGACATTCATCATCATCATCATCAGCCAGTTGACGTCCACTGCTGGACATAGGCCTCCCCCAGAAAGTTCCACAAAGATCGGTCGTGAGCTGTCCGCATCCATTGGACATCCGCAACCTTTACCAGGTCGTCGCTCCATCTTGTGGGGGGCCTTCCCACGCTGCGCCGTCCAGTGCGTGGTCGCCACTCGAGAACACGCCGACCCCACCGGTCATCGGTCCTCCGGGCAATATGGACATTATCAAGATAATTTTAATTGAGTTTCGTTTTCTTAGTAAGAACCGCCATGCGCAGTTAATGTGTTCGCAAGTGCATCTAATAAGAAAATAAAGGCATTGCACAATACACGGTACTTTCATTTGCCAAATTGCAGCACTAGCACAGCTTGCACTTTACATTTATTGCATTTATTGCGTGCGAGCTCCCTTTGTGCTGTTTTACTTTAATTTCCTACCGTTGCAGTTTACAATCTTGTCTTTTGTTTTTAAACAGACAATGGTCTATAACATAAATGTTAGTATTAAACTTGCTTTCTACAGAACTTGCGGACAATGTTAACAAACCTTGTATTCATTCATCACATCATGAGCCTATATCAGTCCACTGCTCGACAACGGCCTCTCCTTAAGGTGCGGTTAAACTAAAAGAGCATTCGCTGTTCTAACCTCCCACTCTACGAAATTCGATCGGTACACAAAACGTGATTGGTTGATTTCGTAGAACGGGCGATAGAACAGCGAATGCTCTTTTGGTTTAAACGCACCTTAAGCCTATGCATATGGACGCATTAGGAGCCAGCACGGCACATATTTACATATTCATTATGTAAATAATGTCATGGGATATTCATTTACAAATCATCCTATATCATTAGTCAGTAGCAAACAAAAAAAACTGTAAACAAATATGGCTGGCTTTCAATATCATTTGACATCTTTGACACATCATATCGTGGAACACAGCGAAACATTCCGAACAGAGCGAAAATTGAAATGTGGTGTTGGAGGCGTATGCTGCGAATACCATGGACCGCGCGTCGCCCCAACTTGTCCATCCTCAAAGCGCTCAGAGTAACCACACACTTGCCCAGTATCTGCTTCCAGAGAATCCTCAAGTATTTTGGACATGTAGCCCGTAGAGACCCCGACAGTCTAGAGAAATTGATGGTAGTTGGTCAGGTAGATGGAAAAAGAGCCCGCGGCCGATCGCCAACCCGATGGTCAGACCTGATAAAATCAATCACCGGCTTGTCTATCTCTAAAGCTCTAAAGATCGCCGAGGACAGACCCGCTTGGAAGAGCATGGTGCATCAAGCAACAAACCCTTCAAGCTAGACACGACCTTCAGAAATGAAGATGCTGACTAAGAAGAAGAAGATCGTGGAACACAGATCAATTTTTACGTTAATACTAATAAATATCAATAATTTAACTAACAATGTATTTGAACTCAAGGTTTAAGATTTTAAGTTGCTTAAAGGTGCAATCAGATCAAACGAGCATTTGCTATTCTATCCCCCACTCTACGAAATCAACGAATCACGTTTTGTGTAGAGATTGAATTTCGTAGAGTAAAGGCCTATAAATAGATTCGCCGACGACATTGTCCTATTTTTCACAACTGCTTCCGAGTTACAAAATATGCTTCAAAATCTAAGCTGCGCGCCTCGAGGTGGGACTGAAGATGAACATGTCAAAGACCAAGCTTATGACTAATAGCACCACACGTAGGGTAGAGATAAACGGCGAACCTATTGCATATGTCGATGAGTACCTTTACTTGGGCCAACAAGTCTCCTTCCAGGCGCGACAGGAGAAGGAAGTCGAAAGACGGACTGATAACGCCTGGAGGAGCTATTGGTCCTTGAAACATCTTATGAAGGGCGACCTCCCTCTTTCCCTTAAACGGAGGCTCATGGACATGTGCATACTGCCAATACTCACCTACGGTGCACAGGCTTGGTCTTTGACTTTGTCTCAGAAGTCTAAACTCGGGGTTTGCCAGCGAGCTATGGAGCGCAGCATATTGGGTATCAAGTTAGTGGATCGAGTCCAGAACACCACGCTGCGCTCCATGACCCAAATAGTCGATGTAACTCGGAAGGCGGCCAAGTTGAAGTGGGACCGGGCTGGTCATATCTGCCGAATGCCGAATGAGCTGTGGGCCAAGATAGCCACTGAATGGCAGCCAAGCTCAAAACGGGGACCTGGTAGACCACGTCGGCGATGGCGAGACGAACTGGATTCCTTTTTATCAGGATGGCCAGAAATTGCTCAGGACAGGGAAAATTGGAAAAAGTGGGGGGAGGCCTTTGCCCAGCAGTGGGACACTACAGGCTCATTATAATAATAATAATATAATAATAAGGGCTTAGAATAGCGAATGCTCGTTTGGTCTGCAATTCTGCATGCACCTTAAGAAACAAAATTGTGTTCTAAAAGGTGTGTGATTATTAAATAATGCAAGTTTTTACGTTTGTTTACATTTTTGTATTTTTAACTGACGAATGGTATCTATAGTCCCTCACTATGCTCAATTAAGGCTTGTGTTTTTTTTTTATTTATTGTAATGGGAAACAAATTGCATGCAATAATACAGAGTATAACAAATATAAATAATACAGGAGCCACAACAGATTCCACTAGTGATTTAAACAGAAATGCTCAAAGGAACTAATGAAACATAATATATACAAAAATACACAAAAAAGGAAAGAAAAAAAAAACTTTTGAATACCAAGTCACGATATATAATTGATAGATATCTACATACATACAAATACTTAAATACATTCGAAATATGGCACAAAAAGACGAGCAGTGCGTAAAACATAATTCTTTGCCTTCGTATTTTAATAATAAAAAAGTTCGAATTATATTTCTGTCACTATGAGAAAAACTAAATTCGGACAATTCCGTGAAAATGTGATGGGAAAAGATTAAGAGGTATTATTATAAATCGCGATATGATTTTGTACTATAGTTGAAACACAATTACTTTACCTCCGATAGTAATGTACGTGTTGCATTATTTGTATTTATAGTAGGTACGCATATATAATATTAATATGTATTTATGTATTAATGTCATACGTATTTATAAAGTTATGTCTATATTGTATTAGTTATATGTATACAATTATACATATTGTATATACAGGGTGGAAAAATTGAATGCCACATGGATGACAACTACATTAAATATTGTAAATAGCACATTTAGTGTAAGAGAGACTTTCCTTTATTTTTAAAAACAATAAATTCTGCACTTAAGGATTTATGAAAAATAAATTAGTTCTTAATATGGATATAATGAATATTGCATTATACGTGAGAAGTGAAATCAAATTTAAAAGTTAATTATTGGTTTTCGTGGCGTTATTCTGATTATATTTGTTTTGTACAGAAAAATTAACCTTATCGGTAACCCTTTAAATCTGCATCATAAAATACGGCACGTTATTTTTTATCACATTTAACCGGTTCAAGTCCCGACTGAAGCAAGCGATTTTTCATAAATCCTTAAATGCAGACTTTATTGCTCTCAAATATAAAGGAACGTCTCCCTTACACAAAATGTGCTATTTAAAATAATGAAGATTTTTCCACATTGTATAATATATTGTTGTGTAAATATATACGTCCATTGTATTTATTTTCTACGGATTTTCCAAATGCACCGCTTACAAACTTTTGCTGCTTTGCCTTAGAGTTGACTGGTAGAACTCCTCATAGCATTAAGTACGCATTTTGTACATTAAGCTGTGCCTTTGTCAACTACTTACCTCGATACAGGTGAAATCATGTTCTTTACAAAATAATAATGTCTCAAATGTCTATCAACTAAATGATGGTGTTAAAAAGAGTTTTTATTTTCAAAACAACTGTGAAATAACGACAAGTTTCACAAATAAATCACGGGTACGAACAAATTGAGCCCTAAAACGCATCGCATTTTAGGGTCGAAGTGTTATTGCTGGCACCCCACAAAATTAAATAACGCACCCCTATTTTACACCCCAACTCCACCCCTACACAATAACATCTTCGCTATAAAAAAACAAATGGGTGTTCCTGTTTCTTAGATAAATAATTTTATTGTTCTGCGGTATCGCGGATACTTAAAAAGAGAATGAAGATTATTGCGATAAAACGAACATATACTTGTGTACATAAAACCGTACATGGTTTCGGTTACAAAAGAGAGCGACATTTACACGCCGTATGTTTTATTATACAATAAATAATGTTGTGGTCTTTTAACGGCCTGTTCTGTATTTTAAATAATAGTCTATACTTTAGGTATTAAAATGATCACCCAATAAAAAAAAAGTCCTCTACCGATTTCTCCACACGCCGGCTTGGTGCTAACGGGACGATCTCAGGGTTATAATAAAAATAAAATAAAAAAGCCTTTTATTTCTTGAAATAAGTAAAACTATGAAAACGGATAAACTCGCGTATATTAACTAATTTTAACTTCATTCCGACTTTTCGAACACTTTACAGGGTTTGTGGTCTGCGGATGACTGACAATGGAGGAAATTTGATAAATCTATCTCCATCTAAATAACACTGTAACCTTTTATTTCTTGTCACTTAATAATAAGAAGTTACATGGACAAGTTTGAATACATTTAATTAATTCATTCATTAGTTACATGTCAGTTTTTTTTTATGTATAGTCTTTTCCCGTTATTTATGATGTAGATAAATCCATATATTTATTTTTCTTTTTATATGCAACAACGAGAACGCCTCATCGGGTGAAGGCCTCCTCCAAGGACTTCCACTTTTCCCTGTCCGATGCTTTGTTTATCCAGTCTTTTCTGTCCAGCGGCTGTGTGGTTTTCCTTTTCGGCGTTTTCCTGTAGGGCCTCTCAGGGTTATACCCGTTCTATTAAAAATAATTTTGAAAATGGGTAATTTTCGGAGATATTTTCAAGATTTCTTGGTTGCCTTCATAGTGAAAGTTGGTCAGCGTGGCCATCCCTAGTATAGTTCGGGAAATATTATTTGACCGACTGTTATCTTACTTACGACCTTTTGTTTTGCGTTAACACTTACTAGACAATCAGCAGTCGAGCACTTTTCTATTGTTAATGATGCCAAACAAAAGGTCGTAAGTAAGATAAGAGTCGGTCGAATAATATTTCCCGATTATTTTGTCATACCCAGTTTACTCTTGCTTCACGACTCAGTTGTCACCCTGTATAACTTAACTTGTTATCTAATAAGACGAACTGTCTTTTCTGATGACTTAGGAACCTTGTTCTGATTAGTATTATGTACAAATGGGTACACGTAGTATTTGAGATTTCAATAAGATATTAATACACAATTTCTGCTTTTTCAGGTAAGTATGACAACAAACTTAAAGGCGTTGTACGTACGTGTTCCTGAATTCTTGTAAAATGACTTAATCAATTTTTACTTCTATGAAAATTGCATTATGGTATTCGTGTATCTAAAAGTGTTTTTTTCTGAAATAATAGGTTTAGTTTTAATCATATTTTAATGATTATTTGTACCGTTCATAAATATATATAGTGTATATATATTATTCGCTGCATTGTTTATTTACATAATTATGAACATTTAATCACCCATATTACTCTATTTATTTAATTTTATTACCCTGCCTTTATCTGCGCGAACATACTCATAAATACAATTTCTCAAAAGACCTATAATGATTTCTTATGACCCGCTATATATTTTATATCTTTATTGTTTATCACCCATTTTATGACGCATAAAATAAATCACCGTGACGTATCTATTATTTGTTGTTTTATCGACCGAGTTGTTAAACATGTAGACCTATAGTTTGTCACCCCTGATTTCTACGATTTTGTGAATTTGGACTACACAAGATTAAAAGCACAAGAAGAATTTATAAACAAGCAATATTTTAATTTAAAAACGTCGATACAGTTTAAATTTGTAAAGATATCGTACTTAATTGTCGTTACGATCCTGACTCATATTAAGGTTTCTTAATGTCACGCTAATTAAGTAAAATTAACCATTTTTACTTTTAGGGACACCCTAAAAGTAAAAATGCCCTTATGTTGTGGAGATTTAGATCTATTTGTTTAATCAAATTGTCTTCTTGATATGCAAGAACGAATAAAAATAAATTTTTTATATTTTTCACTTAGACGGTTTTACCCGCATGTACCACTGATAGGGTAATAAAATAAAATAAACACAGTAGTAAAAAACGTCACAACACCCCTTTATAATAAATCGTTTAAGTTTGGATACATTTAGATAAAAAATGGTCGCGTGGTCTGAATAAGGGGTTCCCCTGCGCATAATTTAAATATAAGTACCTGTAAGTGTGAGAAAGAAAAAAACCTTTAGGAAGTGAACGTATTGTAAAAACATAAATCAAATTATTTATTAACTAAATATTTTGATTTGTGTTTTTTTTATTTTTAGTTTGCTTTAGTAAGTGGATGAAATGTTAAGCAATCGTAGGCTCTTTGTGAAAAATATTTTTTCACACTAACTTTTCGAATAAGATCTGTTCTTCCTAGCAGTGTGCCTGTGCCAAGGAGAAGTTTCATAAGTTTCGAAACTTGTATTAGAGAATGTTCTCGGCAATTAAAATTTTACAAGCAATCTAATCATGCCAAAACCATTGTATAGCCATCACTTTTTAGGTATATTTTATGTTTGCTTACTCAATTGTGAAATACAATATTTTTCATGACACTATTTTATAAGTTCTCATGGAAACATTCTCAATGAGAACTTACTCTTAAATTCTCATGACAATTCTCGGAAATTTCCATATTCCCGTAAGTTTGAGAATGTTCTGCAACTTGTATCTACATTGCTAGTTTTTCCCTGTTAGGAGCCAAGTGGCACTTTTCTTTAAAATAAAATAAATATCTTGGGACATCTTACACAAATTGACCTAGTCCCACGGTAAGCTCAATTAAGGCTTGTAATGTGGGTACCAGGCGACGATATATATAATAGATAGATACATATAGATACTTAAATACATAGACAGCCATGACCAAGGAACAAACATTTGTGATAAATAAATACACAAAGAATGCCCTCGCCGGGATTCGAACCCGGAACCTCCAGCTTCGTAGGCAGGGTCACTACCAACTAGGCTACGGAGGCTGACAAAAAGTGGACAAGAACTTTTTATTGCCAGCCTAAAAAATAAAAATTAAATAAAAAATAAACAGTATGTTCATAATCGATTACGATATCTTTACAATCGAATATATAATGTCTTTAATTTTTCTCGTAGGTGGCGTGAAAAGCAGTATGTGACACACGGTATCAAAAATATTAATATTACCCCCTTATTCATAAACGTTTGTTAACTTAACAAGCCGCTAATAATTGTTTGTCCCTTTTGCTCTTATGGACACACTGTTAAGACCGAAAGGGACAAACAATTATTAGCGGCTTGTTAAGTTAACAAACGTTTATGAATAAGGGGGTTAATGTTAAATGGACATTCAACCTTATCATACACCTTGTCATACAACGCATTGGCGTCAAGCTGTTAAATATGTTGTATGTCTATTAAACAATAAAAAAAATAATTATCGCTTAGTACCCACAACACAAATTTAATTATTTATGCACGTGCATTGCTGAGCCTATACAAAAGTGTGGAATTAGTAAAATATCTTATGATTATCAACCATGGAATACAAACTACTTATCACTACTGTCACAAAAATTTAACTCAACATTGTAGTCCTTTCTAAAGGACAAATAAACCCAAAAAAGTAACCTAAAAGCTACCCATAAAGAAACCAATCCAACGTAATTGCTACGTAAAGTATGTAAATAGACTAAATAAAGGCGCGTTTACACTCCGGTCTCGGAATGTACTAAAAACAGGACACTCAGAATTAATTGTCTGTTGCTGAGAGGATCTTGGCAAAGCTTAAATTGGTTCTTAGTTGCAAGTTAGTTGGGCAAGAAAGTGTGGAAATTATAAAGTGACAATACTCTGCCTAGTGTCCTTCTTTAGTTGATTTAAGAAAACGAGACAGAATTACAGTTTTGCAACTTTTTAATTTCTGCACTTTCTAGACTTATGTCATATGTGTATTGTTGTAATAATGCAACTTTAGACCGGTACAGTTGAGTCTTAATAGTACATTACAATAAAAGTGCGAAAAAAATTAAGTTCGAAATGAGTGGAGATAAATTTAAGCACGACCGAAGGGAGTGCTTTAAATCGACATGAGTAACGAATTTCGTTTTCGCACGTGTATCATACGACGTTTTTTAGTACATATGGCCCTCCGAAGGTTTCTACCTGACGTAAAATGAACCACTTTTCGCACTAGATAGCGCGTAAAAAAAGCACCAACTGTACTGAAAATGTTTTTTCCTAACAAATGCGCAAAAACGAACTTTGCGCACGCTTCGCGCGCGGTAATTTCTCTTTTTGACGCACTTGTTATGAAAAAAATCGTCCCTTACACGAGCGAAAACTTTTTTTGAACTCGGGTGATTGTCGCCCTCGTTTCACTCGGGCTCCAACTTTCACCCTCGCCGAATAAAAGTTTTCCCGCACCAGTTAGGAAATGTTCTATTTTTTTTAGTACAGATCTTTACTAAAAAACGTCGTACGAGACACGTGCAAAAAGGAAATTCGTAACTCGTGTCATTTCATGTTGTTCGCACTACTTGTGTCGTAATGTACCTACTATTTTATCTACTTGACAAGTTTTGTTAAAGTTTTGCACCGATTGTACCGATCACTGCTTATAATGTTATACATAGATATACTTACTGTCTCGCTTCATCACTAAGATGCATGTTGCAACAGATGCACCTCCATTAGTGGTTTGTCGATTACAAGCATTAATTGATAGCTGCCACACATGTCTATTTAGGTCAGCTACGCATTGTTTAATGCCCTAATAGGGTGTTTCTATGCGATTTTTTATGCGTTTTTATTGTTCATTACCATCACCACTTTATTTTCCGTTTTATAAAAGCAACGAGACTATTATGCCAGAATAGCAGACAAACATGCGTCTGCTACAGTTTAACCGAAAATGACTCACTATTTATACGCAGCTCGTCAATAATTTGGGAATGGTAATGACTTGATTGGTGCGACAGAATAATCGCATGGAACTACCCAATAGTTTAAAAGGGTTTTCAAACTTTTATTACGCTACGCTAAAAGAATACTACCTACCTAAGATTTTTTTTATTACAAAAATATTTTTAATGCGATTCAATAATCGTCAAATTAAAAAAGGGATTTCTCCAAGACGCCATGAATGCGATTTCTGGACAAGCGGATTGGCGATCGCAGTAATGTGTCCACTATGATGACGCTGCTGGCCGTCAGCAATCTTTTAATGGTCAGTGACACTTCAATCCCTTCGTCGACTCTTACGACACCCGCAGGAGTTGGGGTGGTAGCAAATATATTCTTACTGCCGTCACCACACGGCCATTTTATATGCTACTTGGTAATCTAAAGTATACATTCTTTGAACCCCTGACGGTAGTTACATTTTACAAACTACATTGTTTTACCAGGAAGGAACTTAATGTTAGTAAAACATTCCCGATCCATTCCAAACTTTACCCTTCAACTAATACAATTACTTTTCGAACGGAACAAAGAAAAAAAACTTAAAACTACCTGATAACTTTGTTCTTTATTCCTAAAGGAATAAAGCTGGTTTTGACTGTAATACTTTGATAGTCCATTGATCTATTGTAAGAACATAGTAGCGGAGGTAATTAAAGATTGTGGGTTTCTATTTTGGTCTGAACAGATCTTGGGTGAAGCTGAGGGTCTGCCGCGATCATACGAGATCGTAAATTTCGAGCACCTGTCCTTTTCACACTAATGGCGCCTTCGTTGGAGTGATAGAGACAGATGGATCGGAACAACCGAAGAAAAAGGGCAGTGAAGCTGAATATTTGTATGGGCAGTTTGTGTAGAGGTGTTTGAACGGAGCTAGTTAATATGTATATCGTAAAGCTAGGCTTACACGGGATGAAAGTAGAAATATGTATAGTGATAATAACAAATGAAATCCTATATTAAAGGATCCAGAAGGCCTATCACGAACTCTGAAAGTCGTTAATTTTGGATATACCTGTTTCAATAACTCCAATCAGGCCTTCCAAAGTGACAGAGATACCTAAATGGCGAATTTTATGATTTTCAAAGATTCCTAACCTTTTCGTTTAAATATTGGTTTTATGAAGTGGGCGTTCTGTTTGAAGTAATTTTATTCTGTGGATGTATAGAACATTATTTCCGAACTTTTCTAAAGGAAGCGAGCACCTGTTGTGAGATTTTTCATTTTACTTGTTTGGTGGTAACACAACTGAAAATTCTGATACGAGGAATTTGTGGAATGAGCTCCATTTGAGGTTATACATGTGATATACAATATGTAAAGTCTGAAAAGTGAAAACTAAATGCATCTTTTTTTTACGATACTACTAGAATAGCCGTGTGGTGACGGCAATAAGAATACATTTGTCGCCACCCCAACTCCTCCTGCGGGTGTCGTAAGAGTCGACTAAGGGATTGAAGTATAACTGACCATTATTTGATAAAAGATTGATAATGGGCAGCAGCGTCATTATAGTGGACACATTAATGCGATCGCCAATCCGCTTGCCCAGCGTGGCATTTTAGGAGGAAAATACCCACGCGTGGGTATTTCACTCCTAATTTATAAGCTTTCATACGCATAGTTAATAGGAGAGGCCTACGTCCAGCAGCGGACTATCATAGGCTGATGATGATGATGATGATGATGATGATGAATAGAAGCGTAAGAAAACAACAGTTTGTTTGAGTGAGTAAAACCCTAAACATAAAACTTACTATTTTGTAATTGGTACGCAAGCAAGCTCAATTTATATTACAACTTTGCTGTCTTATTACTACGGGTGATTTTTTTTTAATTACCTCCTTGAATGAAATAATTAAACAGCCGAACTAAATCTAAATTTTCCGAAAATTACAAAGACAAATTACACTCAAGGTACTAAAATAGCGTAGAGGCGCCATAATTTGTCATCTTGCCAAAAAATAGAAACCGCCTAGACGGACATAAGATTAATAACACTACCAAGAACGTATCCCTGCGATACACCAGGATTTATTTACCTACAGTTTGTATTGCAGACCGATACATCATAATATTATTCATACACTTAATCCCTCACTCTACGCGAATAGAATCCGATCCTGGGTATCTGAATTCCCAACTCGATAATACCATAAAAACAAAACTGTTTCTATAGTGTTTGCGTTGTTGGATGAATGTCGAAAATCGCTTGACCCGACTGCAAAGTTAACTATCACTAACGATCGCTAAGAAGCACGCGGTCGGACATGTCCTTAGGGTGAAGGTCTTAAGGTTCAGATCGTGAAATATGAAGCGCAAAACAAATTTAAAGCATACATAGTCACGGTCCATAAGAAGGTGTTATGCTTCAGCAGTTTAATGCTTGCAAGTCCTTAGGGGAACTCGTTCTTCACCCGATTTATTTATAAGCAGGATGCTGCTGTCATTTCAATCATGTCTGGCTCAAAATTCAGGTTATTCAGCAAAAAATATAAGAAGAAAATTGTAGCATACGTACAGCGAGATAGCGCCCTCCAATGAGAATTTTTATTTACAAGGTTTTTCTTTGAATTAGGGGATTTAAAATTTTCGCCTTTGATATTCTTTATTATTTACGTTATTTTTAGACTAGATTGTTTTTTCATTTACTTCATTCACTCGAATTGGTAGGTATATTTTTTTTTATATTCAGAAGGCATATACCGCAATTTTTGAAAATTTTAAGCCGAGGATTTTAGGATTCGTGTTTTTGAAAAATAATTTTCTTTATCAGTGGAAATCTAAAGATAATAAAATAATATTGCTATAGAGACCTTTGTCTTTTATTTAATCATGTCGAATACCTTATGTGAGAAATTGAACAAATTTCGACGAATATAAGAAAAAACATACAGTTGAATTAAGAACGTTCTCGTTTTTTTGAAGTCGGTTAAAAAAGCTCTAAATTGTATACCTACCTACCTACGTTTATTAGTTTTATTACAAGTTTCTCCGTAACCTTATGAGCCAAATGCTCTTAATTCACAATTTTAAATGGTAAGTCCTCAACGACAATTTTAATTAATTAATATCAAACGTCATTCTGACACAAATGGTTTTAGTCCCACGGTAAGCGCAATTAAGGCTGGGTTTGCAGACACTAAGGGACTACTTAATGTATTACGCGATACAAAAGAGACATACAGCAATGTAAATACGTAAATTAACCATGACTGAGCACTATTTTTTTGTGAAAAAAAAGTCAAAGATGGTCCTCACCGGGATTCGAACCTGGGACGTCCAGCTTCACAAACAGGCTCACTACCAACCGATCTACGTACCGAGGCCGTCTCAAAAACGTATTCAACTAGCTACCCTACTTTCAGTATCTTTATTAAAAACGTTTAGCCGAGAATATTTAAAAATCTTAATAAAAGAATCTGAAATAATAACAAATATTTAAATGCAAGCATATTTCTTTGTGCCGTTTTATCTCTTTGACACAGTACTTATTCAACTCATTCAAAGTGCTCTATTTAAATCCTTTGTATTACATTTTCATATATCAAAATTATTAAACCAGGATATACGTTCACCTTCACTACATAGTTTAAAATAAAGTCACTTTTTCTGTCCTTATGTCCCTTTTTACGCTTAAATCTTTAAAACTATGCAACGGATTTTGATGAGATTTTTTTTATAGGTAGAGTAATTCAAGAGGAAGGTTTTTATGTAGGTATAGTACCCGTGCGAAGCCGGGGCGGTTCGCTAGTATTATATATATAACGTCTCCTAACCTAACGAACTGATAAAGTATTGTTGTTGTCACTTTCTGTTTTATCAATATTTCATTTAAAATGGAAAGGGACAAATTATTCTTATCAGCTCGCTAGATTTAGTAAATGTTTATGAATATGATCATACTAGTACAACATTTTGCTGAATGGTGAGGGCAGTAAGAATACGTTTGTCACCTCCCCAAACTTTCCCGTGGGTGTCGTAAGAGTTGACTAAGGGATTGAAGTGTCCCTGACCATTAATTTATTGAACATTTATGATGGACACACTACCGCGATCGCCAACTTGCTTGCCCAGCGTGGCGATTATGGGAATACCTTCCAGAAAAAAGTATGTCCCTCCCACTTTCGACCAGTCCAAAAATAAAAAAAAACATGGTTAGTGGGCTTATAGAATACTTTAAAATAAAACTAATTCGAACATAATCGGCCCAGTCGTTTTTGAGTAACTACGGAACCCTACACTGAGCATGGCTCGACATGCTCTTGGCCGGTTTTTTTGCGTTTCGCAACTTGGCAATGGCTACGCATCCTGATAATTTGCAATAAACAAAAATAACTTTCCAAGGAACAATATCTACATTTTGTTGTTCACGCTATGAACTTGCAAAGACCGTGTCACCCGGTGGATTTAATCCTCTAAGCGAAATATATTATTACCAAATAAATTGCCTACCCTACACTGCCCTGCGTCCTTACCACGAAACTTATTTTCATGGGAAATTCTCACACAAATCAACCTACTCATAGTCCCCCAGTAAGCTCAATTGAGGCTTTTGTTATTACTAAAAGGGTACCTATATAATGATACAAAGAAAAAAACATGACTGAAGAGCAAATAATTTATGAAAATAAAAGACATATCGTTACCGCGATCTCCAATTTTGGCAGGGTCGCCATCCAATACCTTCTCTTTTAAACATACCTACTCTAGTCTGCGTAAGCTGCCTTGGGCTTTTGCCACACTGGTCCAGTTTGGACACGCCTCGCCTTCCACCGAAAATGCGGCCTCTCCAGTGACCGCACGGCGCACAACCCTGGCATGTCTTATTTGGGTCGAAATTCTTTTCGTTGTCTTGTTTCATTCCACTCTATCACGCTTTTAGTTGCGGTTTCGACTCAGTATATTAAAAAAATCTGGTGCACTTGTATTTCTTTTTCACGCTAGATTTTAATCCCTCTATCAAAAATTAGAAACAAAACATCATCTCATACAAAAATCACAACTGTGTGACGTTTTTTAGGGACGAAATAAGACAACGAAAAGAATTTTGACCCATTTATCTGTGCTTAGACTGAGCGAGTGACCCACGCATTTGTTTAAAGGTGCGTTCAAACTAAAAGAGCATTCGCTGTTCTAACCTCCCACTCAACGAATTTCGATCGGTACACAAAACGTGATTGGTTGATTTCGTAGAACGGGCGCTAGAACAGCGAATGCTCTTTTGGTTTAAACGCACCTTTATACATTTTATCGGTACTGTCCGACGTGTGCTTACAATATGGCAAATCCTTTATAGAGCGACTTTCTCACTTAGGAAGTACGAGTGAGATACACCGAGAGTACGTTTACGCTATCGTTTTAAAATACTAGTTAATGCAAGAGGTAAGGGTATTGGCCTTCCAGCGTTTTCGGGATCCCAGCGGGACGAGTTTTGTGTGCGGTTTCTAATTCTGTCTTTAATTTATCTTTTCTTACACGTTTAGGGATTTAAGGTTTATTTTTCAGTTCAAGTGTCCGGTGCCATTTTGTTAGGGTTTGAATATGAATTAGTTTCTAAGTAATGTATTCTTCTCTTACCGCGATGATTACTCGTAAAACAAAACTATAAGGTTCGAAAGCTCTATTTTAGTCTCCATACATGGAAAACAAGCATACAGGCCAATTCGCCCGGGCGAGGAAGGGTGGAAAAAGCAGCTATTTACCGTAATTTTGGGCTATATTCTATCTAGGGAGTAGTACCTATACCCACTCAACATAATAATATAAACAGTTTAGTTGATAAATTATCGACAGCACCGGAGTGTTGTGTTATGAATGTTATGATCCTGTAGGGAAGTAGCGAGGCCATCGCTCAAAAATGGACTGTGGTGGCGAGTCCAGATTTTTGTTATTCTCACCTGCACTAGTACAATCCTTCGGAGTTCAGGCATCTCTGATAGTAGCTGCTTACTTTACCATTCTTCATCATGTGCATTTGACCTAAACCAAGACTTACTTCAAGCTACGATTAACCGTTCGCCTAATTAAAAAGCTAAAACTATACGCTTGACTGACTCCATAGAAAGTCCCAACTCAATAAACATATGTCAACCACATACAACCTTTTACAAAGGCAATATGTACTCGACGACAGACCCTAGTCTCATACGTCAGTCACATCCATTGTTACTTGTCGTGCAAGCGTGACGGAGAATGTCTTTGTAGTAATAAAAACGTATGTCATTGGACGGTAACTGTACGGGCAGAGTAAACTTGTATAGAGTAGAATATCTTAATACTTATCATCATCACATCATCAGCCTATGATAGTCCACTGCTGGACGTAGCAGGCCTCTCCTATTAACTATGCGTATAGACACATTAGGAGGTAAATGCCCATAATAGGGGAGACCAGGTATGAACGTAACAATTTTCAGTTTATGATTTTTTTTTTTTTTTGTTGCAGTTATCAAACTTTGCATCCTTATGTGCAATAGACACATATTTCATGTATCTTTTGGTACCAAAATAAACTTCTCACATCGAATAGTTTTGCAGAAAAATGGCTCACAGTGAAGGATGGAATTTGTTGCAATTATCCCTACCCCCAGGGCTGGTTGTAACAGTGCAGAGGGATAATAGAAACAAAGTAAATAACTATAAAATAATCAATATAATTATGTGTAATTAGTATTTTTAAGTAATCAAAAATCTTAAAATTTCACTATCTTAAAGACGAACATTAACAATGAATGAATGTAATTAACATTAGGTATTATATGAGACGAAATTAATTTATACCTGTAGGATATACGAGTGACGTGAGAGCAATCAACTTTCTGTCTTTTTCTAAATGGCATACATATAAACAAATGCTTAGGTGTAATCCAAGGAATTAAATGCTACCTGCATTGTCCTTATTTCTGAGTATATTACTAAGCTAATCATACAATGTACCTAATACGATAAAAAAATGTGTTTTAATCCTCATTGACAGTGAATATTTGTTTCCAGAAATAAATCCCGCCTTGGATAGTGCCGCTGAACTTTCAAGTAAAGCTTCTATATAAAGATTATAAAGTGATGTGAGCCAGTTGGTACGTCTTTGCTGCATCCCTGTAGGGCATTTAAAAAAAGGATCACCTCAACTGCAGCTAAAGCTATATACCTCAACTGCAGCTAATGTTATTTTGTGTATATTAGACATTCAGCAACAAAAAGGCACTAAGTATATGAATTATTTAATAAACGCTAGGACATAGGTGTACCAATGAGCCTCCAATTTGGAAATCGGGATGAAAGTAACAAGTTGTTTCTTTCATCCCTGGGTATCGAATTTCCAGAATCCCACAAACACGTAGCAAAAAAACATAAAAAGCATCATTAAAACATTGATTTGCAACCCTCAAACTGTAAATGATTAGTGACTTTACAACACCCATGCAAAACGCAAGCTATTGCGTTTACCATGAAAAATCTAGCTAAGATTGAAAAAATCGTTAAAAACTTACTTTTGACGCATTTTTCTGGGTTCATAGCACTACTCGCATAACCTGCCGTCACAGCACCGTGGGTGTAACTGAGGTTAGGGGGGAATCGAAATGGCATCTAATGCCCTGAAGGACGTTCGGATAGATGTCGTAGAAAAATTTAAAATGAATTTGTTACGTTCATCCCGCGTTACTTTTATACCTGGTCTCCCCTACTTATATTGTGGATCAACTAGCTTTTTACAAGTTGCAGAACATTATTAAAATTGCGGGAACATACTCGAAAATTTCCGATAATTTTCATGAGAATTTAAGAGGAAGTTCTCATTGAGAATGTTTCCATGAGAACTTATAAAAATGTGTTATAAATAATTATTTTAAAATACAAATTACAACAAGGCAGTAAATAACTCATAAGGCATGTATCTAGTACGGTCTTGGCTTGATTAGATTATTTGTTAAATTGAGATTCCCGAGAACATTATCTATGCAAGTTTCGCAACTTATGAAACTTTTCGGTACAATGCTAGGATCAACTCAAATTGTTTTCAGTTGTGTTTTGTAAGTGGTAACACTAATATGTATGTAACTTTTAATATTGGATGTTTTGTACCAAAAAAAAGCGTCAAAGTCTTTAGGTATAATAGATTGCATACATAGCACTACTATGTATGTAAATTAAAATATTCGATGTCAACCAAAGAAAAAATACCGAGTTTACCAACGCCGGAGGTAGGATCTGAACCCACGTCCTTAGCTATCGCGGCTGATGCCTAAACCACTCGGCCACTCCAGCGTAACGGACACAGGTCGAATTTCTCGGGTAAATGCAATCTGTTTCTTGGGCATAATGACATCTAATATTTAAAGTTACATACATAGTAGTGTTACTACTTACTTAAAAACACAACTCAAAAAGTGTTTAATAACCAATTTGAGTTTTTCCATTAAATATCATCATCGTCATCATCAGCCCATATTTGTCCACTGCTGGACATAGCCATTCCTCAATTCGCGCCACCATACTCGGTCCTCAGCTCTCCGCATCCGACCACTAAATATAAAGCAATTTAATTTCGGTACTAGGCTTTATTAGGCATCACAACTTATAATCGTTATTCTCGATTCGAAGTAGTTTCTTAAGAATAAACAGGTAGGTAGACAGAGAGAGTAGTTCATTTTATAAACGGTTTATCGAAGCGCACCGGCAGCCTGGATTAACCTGGATTAGCAAGGGCAAGCAATCATTGTATCCGCCTTTCCAGACCGAACGTCATTTGTCCCTGACCTAAGATAGACTACTCAAGTATATGTAGGTACTATGGCTCAGGTTTTATTGAGATTCCTGTAAAAGCTTTTATCTTGGAACAGTGTTCCTTAGACGTCTGTTCAGTTAGCTTCGTAATTGCAATAACTCAGATCGACGGCCCCTAAGTAAAACATCGAATCTTAAAATTTCGTTTTTTTTTTTATTTGTGCAATGGTTTGTTTATGCCCGTTAATTACTTTTACTTAATGAAAGTAAATAATAATATATTTTTTAGCCGAAATCTTATTCGTAAAATATTGAAACTAACACGCTTAAACCGACGAAAAGTATCGAAAGTCTACATTCGATTATTTACGCGGCGATTGCCAAGGTGCGAAAGAGACTGAACTACCACTTTCGTGAGTTTACGCCGCGATGCCGCCAGTGTGCGCCGAGTAGACGCGGGAGCAGCATGCGTCTTGTTAGCAACAAATTTACGTTCGTTTTTAGTTTTAAAATAGCCACTCAATTGCTTTTGGTAACTCTGGTTACCAGCTGTCACTCTTATTTTACATAGGAATAAAGCTCAACCAAAATTTCAAAGCATGTGAGTGGTTATGTAATAATGAATTCTGCAAAGTTGTCTACCTCCAGATGCAGAAAAATGCTTAATTTAGTTAAACCGGAGAGTCCCATACAGCAGATGCCAAGCCCAGCGAAAAAGTGTACTGATCACAAATTACGTAGAACAGGTAAGTTAGGCTATTTCTACATCTCGTTTGTCATTCATTTTGTATTTAAGTGTTAGAATATAATTAACTGTATGTTCATTTTTGCATAAATAAAATATAAATGCGGAATTTTGACGCCATTACAGCGTAAACTATCGAATGTAACAGTTTCGATCTTTTACTACGGACCTTTGTTTGTGTTTGCTATCGAAACTGGTAGATTCGATTGTTTACGTGGATAAGAGGTAAAAGTAAAGTATCGAAACTGGTACTTTCCTTTTTTTACCTTGGAAGAAAAGGCAAAATAGTTCATCGAATCTACGGTTTCGATGGTTTTCGTTAAATTTCTAATGTTTTGGTTAAAGTTTCGATAGGTTACCACTATGTTTTTAATTATATTTTATTCATATTTATTAAAAAAAACTTGGTATTTTTGTTTAAGAATCTCCCATACCTACTGCTTGCACCTTTGGAGACTCGGAATGGGCTGCTTTAGAGGGAATAATAAACGATGAGTTGACTTCAGACACTAGTCAATCACCACCGGCGACGAATTTGCTTGAAGAGACTTTTCCAAGATCGCTCAGTAGCGAATCATGTATTATGGATAGTTTCGAAGATACGCCCTTACCATCCCCTACGCATGATTTTGTAAGTTCACGTGCAGTTATTATTCAGTCAAGCTCTCTATCCTCACCTGAACAGCTAGAAACAGAACCAGTAGACCGAAATGTTGCTTCCAAACACTGTAAACAACCACCATGAACCTACCGACATAACATCACTGACTGAAATCAATAGTCCCATGGCAATCCACAGTGTCGAATCTCTTATAACAGCTTCAGAATGCGACTCGCCAAGTACTGTAACTGTAAGCAAAAAAAAAAGCGACTTATAAATCAAACCCTGGGAAGAAAAGGAAAAGATGTGAAGAGAAATGGATAAACAATAAAAGAAAACTGCTTTTGAATTCTGGCCAAGAGCATATGACGAAAAAAGGAATACTGAAAGGTGAAAAGAGATTACGTCCAATCTGTCCTGAAACTTGCAAACTAAAATGCTATGAAAAATTCAACGCTGAAACCCGAGAAAACATTTTAAAACAGTTTTGGAAATTATCAGATCATGCCAAGCAGTGGGAATATATCAATAAATTTAGTCAAAAAAATAAGAAAAAAAGCAACACTATCGAAGGTCCCTCTCGGCGTAGTTTTACAACAAAATATTTTCTGCCTTTGCCTTCCAAAGAGGAGCAACAAAGCTCCAGTTTTGAGTCTGTACAAGTTTGTCTAAAAACATTCTTGAATACTTTGTGCATAACTGACCAAATTGTTCGCACTGCTCATGCGAAGTTAATTGATGCGGGAGTTACTTTATCAGACAATAGAGGGAAACACCTAAACCACCCTGTTGTACAAACTGCTGAAATGATTAAGAGCGTTTGTGATCATGTTGCGTCTTTCCAGCCAATTGAATCGCATTATACACGAAAAAGTAGCAATAAACTCTATTTAGATAACAATCTAAGCTTAACCAAGATGTTTTATCTGTATAAAGAATGGGACCAGCTCCAAATTTACGATACTCATGCACAAACTGTACGTCAGTATACTGATATCGTAAATGAGAACATGAATGTTGCATTCTTTGTCCCAAAGAAAGACTTGTGTGAGAAGTGCCATTCATTTTCAAATAATAAAAACCCAAACGAAGAAGAAGTAAATGCGCACTCTAAACACGTAGAAAATAAGAAAATTGCCAGAGAGTTAAAACAGATTGACAAAGAATCAGCTCAAAGTAATCCTGAGGTGGTATGTGCTGCACTTGATTTCCAAAAAATTCTGAACTCTCCGCATGGTGACATTGGTTTATTATATTATAAACGAAAACTGTCGGTTTATAATTTCACGGTTTACGACTTGGCTGAAAAAGAAGGCTTTTGCTACATGTGGACCGAATGCACAGGGAAAAGAGGAGCAAACGAAGTAAGCAGTTGCTTGACGCAGTTTATAAGGACGCAGGTTGATAAAGGCGTAAACACGTTTTTGTTTTGGTCTGACAATTGCTCGGGACAAAACCGCAACAGAGTAGTTTACTCTGTGTATATGTACTTGTCACAGAAATATAAAATAAACATAATCCACAGATTTTTAGAAGCTGGCCACACTCAAAACGAAGGCGACAGCGTCCACGCCCTCATCGAAAAAGAGTCAAAAGGGAAATTAATCTATACTCCTGATCAGTGGTATGCATTAGTACGTTGGGCTAAGACATCTGGGAAGCCTTACAATGTAATTGAAGTTACTCAAGAGGATATTTTTGATTTTAAACCATTGTTAAATGAGCGAAACTGGAAAAAAGACACGGGCAATACTAACATATCCTGGAACAAAATTAAAGAAGTTAAGGTAGATAAGGATGTGCCAAACTACCTTTTCTTTAAATACGATTTGCAGGGTGATCAGCATTGCCTTAATTCTGTCGTTGGAACTAGAAGACGCGGCCAAAGAATAAACACCAACACGGAGTTGAAAACGGCATATACTGATACTCTTCCTATTACTGATGCCAAATACAAAGATCTCATTTCTTTGTGTAATTCCGGTGTGATTCCGAAGGAGTATCATAGATTTTATAAAAACATTAACCATAGTAGCACGACCCAAGAAGAAGACGATTCGTGCTAAACTATATTTTTTATGTGATAATTATGATACTGCCAATTATTTTTGATCTCGTTAGCCATGTTATGGCATAACATTTGTTAATTTTGTAAGAATTTTGAAGAAGCATTTTATGTTATTACTTTTAGATTTGTTTTTGTTTCGGAAGTCTGACTTAGACTATAACAGAAGACTGTGTTTTGTTGAAAATATATGTTTTACCTGTATGTTACCCTGAAAGGTTTACCTAATTCTATTAAGTTCCTATTAAAATTGGTTATAGAAACGAGCTATAATTATGTTACTTTATCTAGAAAACTTTGTGATAATATAGAAAGTTATTCTAAGTAGGTACTTAAGTATAAAATATTATAATAGCCGACTGATTGTAACTGATTGTGATTTAGTTAAACTAGTGTAAAAATTGAATAAAACCTTAATAAAAAAACAGTCATTTTCCCTGAGGCCCTTACCTATTTTTTAGCTCTTAAGTTGTATCAAAAATAAAAATAACCATACGTTTTGTTGACGGAAAAGGCACATTCGATAGTACACTTTACTAATCCGTCCATCGTAAATAATAGAAACTGCTAGTTTCGATAAAATACCATGAAACGAAATCGGCGTAGACTATCGAAACTGACAGTTTCAATATGAGCCATATGTTCAATTGCGACTTAAACAATTGAAACGCTAATTTCTAATAAACCTTCATAAATTCCGTAAAATCATACTAACCCAAATAAAGGGTTTATTTTACTATCACAAAAAAGTAGTATGTGGTTTGTGTATTATTTATGTGTTAATGATGGCGTCAAAAATTAACTTTAAAACGCTGTACTGAAAAGTACCCAAAACAAGATTCGATAGTTTACTTAGGGGCCGTCGAGATAACCCTTATAGTAGTTGATAGACTTCTGGTTGATAGACCACGATGTACTAATTCAGTTTAGGACCTAATTAGAATCGCGACGGAGGTATCAGTCGGTAGGCAAAAAAACTACTTCAGGCAAAAATTAACAACTACAATGGCAAAAGGACCTCCAAATACTTAGTGCCTAAAATATTCAATAAAATAATTACCTATATTAAGAGAAAATCCCAAGTTAAGTAAGTCAGTGATCAAACGTAAATTAAAGTCACGTCTTGTCAAATATTAAGATTAATAGTTATTTATGTGGCTGGCGCATAATAAGAGGCATTAAACATGAGTGTGGTTTTATGAAACGAGCCGTAGGCGAGTTTCATAATAAGATCACACGAGTGTTTAATGCCTAATTATGTACAGTCACATACATAACTTTATCTACATCCTTATCATAAGTTTAGAATGATAATTTACCTTTATTTACATTGATATCCACTAAGTAAAATACCTCTAAATATAACAATTGAAATCAGTTGAAATTTACTCAATTTGTGTAAGAATGTCCCTACAATAAATAAGTATTAAAAAAAAAAACAAAAAGAAGTGGACTTTATAATGTTAACATTAATGAACTGACACCGATACTTTAATGTTAATATTATGATGCACTGTACTTTAATGTTAACATTAAGATACAGCCACAGACACCGGTTTCTTAATATAGGTCATTACGTTACCGCTTCTGAATATATAATAGGATAATTATGATATGGAAGTAGATAAATAATGTTTTTATGCTTGTGCTACCTATACACTGTACTATCTCATAAAAAAAGTGATTCAACTGTAAGAATTTATTTTTTAATAATAATTTATTGTAGCAGAAGTATAAAAAACGAGCGCATCTCGCCATCAAACGTTGCAGTTTGGCGAGAATATAGTTGTTAAGTTAAAAAAATCAGTCTATAAATAACTAAAAGTAAATAAAAAAGTACCATATACCGCGTGAACGCGGACTCAATTCTTGATAATGGAGACTTGGGATCACCGAAACATGTCGCTCGTAGTGACTACAAGTAAATACACGTGAGTTTAACGTTTAGAAGATGTAGTTATTTGTGATCGGTGTATCGGTGATCCCCGCTCCGGATCGTTCCTGGTGCAGAGGCTTGCTATTGCAGTGCAGCGCGGAAATGCCGCTAGTTTGTTAGGTACCTTATTTGCACCAGGAATGTTCGTTTAGGCGGAGGTCGTCATATTCTTAGTAAGTCCCTTTCGAGATAGGTCATGTTCGGTAGATGCCACTTTCTGAGGATGTCATGTTCTGAGAAGGCCGCTTTCGGATAGCGACATGTTCTAATTACGTCACATTCTTATATCGCCACTTTATGAGTTCGTCGCTTTCTGAGTTTGTCGCATTCGGAGTACGTCACTTTCGCATTTTACGGCGCTCCTGTGTGTTTTCGCAAGTTGACTCCTAAGAAACGAATGATCCTGATCAGGAATGGGATAGATTGACATCAAAAAAATAATGCAAAAAAAAAAAACAATCTAATTCTATGGAAAAAAAGATTTCGACTGTGGTGCTGGTGACCTTTCTAGTACAGTTTGTAGGTTGGTATGGTGATTGGTATCAGAAAAAAAACAGGAAAATGTACTGTCAAAAACTTGATAGGTAGGTATGTGATTTATTTAAGGTCCATTTTTATTTTATAGCAGGTTGAGTAAGGAAAACGAGCAAAAATGGAACATTATTTTACGGAATAGCAACTTTTAGAAATGACAGTTGACTTCCAGTTAAGTAGAGCGTTCATGGCAGGCCGCCTTGCAGTCCGCCTCTATGCAGGATCGTGTAAACAGAAGATGGATACTATAAGTACACCGTGTTTTTTATTTGAGTTAAATTCGTCACGTTGTTTGGTACGTTAATAAAAATTAACTGATATATCGCTTTTTATAAAATTCGAAAAAAATAATTTTTTTAATTGACATTAGCATTTTTTTTTATACCACGTCGGTGGCAAACAAGCATACGGCCCGCCTGATGGAAAGCAGTCACCGTAGCCTATGGGCGCCTGCAACCTCAGGGTGTCACATGCGCGTTGCCGACTCAATAAAAATAACGTTGGCACAACAAAGTGGCTCCACTCCACCTGATCGTAAGTGAAAAGTAGAGCCCAAATCGCGGCGGCAACGAACAGGAGACAATCAGTAACCTGTTAGTTGCCACCGCCTTGCTGGCCCGCTAGATGCTGGTAAATACACCGGCTGACCCCGAAACACGGCAAACACGAAGGTAAGTCATTTCACGGGCGTTTACACCGAATGTACGGTGGTAGCCAACCAGGCGGGTACTAGTAAAAATACCCTACCACCGGCTGAGAAGCTGGCTACTCAGTATTTCCCTTAGTCGACTCTTACGACACCCACGGGAAGAGAGGGGCGGTGATTATTGTATTCTTACTCTGTCACCGCACGGATAAAATTTAATAAAATAATAAAAAAAGCCTGTTTGACAAGCTAAACGTCAAATGTATGAAAGTGTCACTTCTGTACTTTAGTACTATTACTTATTCTGTGATAATACGTTGTTATTTATTATACATACAAGGGGGTGAAGTTGTTGTTTAACTCTCGGGCTTATGCATAATATTATTATTGAGAAACAAAAAAAATGTTTTTTGCATTCTTTTTTTGATGCCAATCGATCCCATTCCTTATGAGGATCATTAGTTTCTTAGGAGTCAACTTGCGAAAACGCACAGGAGCGCCGTAAAATGCGAAAGTGACGTACTCCGAATGCGACAAACTCAGAAAGCGACGAACTCATAAAGTGGCGATATAAGAATGTGACGTAATTAGAACGTGTCGCTCGCCGAAAGCGGCCTTCTCAGAACATGACATCCTCAGAAAGTGGCATCTACCGAACATGACCTATCTCGAAAGGGACTTACTAAGAATATGACGACCTCCGCCTAAACGGGAATGTTGCGGGGTGGGTTATTTGACTGATTGGTGTCTAAATTGTTTTAGCTTTAAGGTTTTTTAGTTATGTTTAGATTAGTATTATAGTTTTTTGTGATTTCGGTTTTGTGTTTATTATAATTGTGTATATTTTTTCAATAAATTAATGTTTTCACCGTTATCTGTAGCTATTACACTAAATATAAATAAAACGCATCTCACAACAAAAAAAAACATTTGATTTTCTGTGTAACAGCGGACCAAATAAATGCGCCGACTTTCTTTTCTCTAATGAAAAAGTAAGCAGAGACTAGCGTAGATCGCGCCCGATTTCCTAATTCAAATCAACGTCCCTTATCTCAGACTTAGACAAAGCCGGGGGCAAGGGGCGGGGCGAAGATAAAGAGGGGTCATTGGGTCACTCTTTGTCGGGCTTTTGTCCTTCTTTTTCTGGTTATTCGGCTTTTGCAGCCTGTTACATGGGTTGCGATTGGATTCCTTAATTGAGAAATGGCTGATTGAAATTAATTTTGGTATAGTCCTTTTCAAATACGAAGGCCCGATGCCACTCGACACTTTTGTCCTTTAATTGGTCCACTACCAATAGGCACGTGTGGTACACCGATGTATGCATAAAATATCTCGCCACAAAAGGGCCTGGCCAGGTTTTTTTTATCACTGATCCTATTGCTGACGCCTAATGACTTTGTTAAGTGGAATCGGGCCTTCGTATTTGAAATGGACTTTACATAATGAGGCCGAGTGGCTGTAAGTTTTTATAATATTATACGAGACTGATAATTTGACTTTAGAAAGCATGTAAGTACTTATGTTAAATGTTTTTGGTAAATAATTTTTTTTCGAAGAACCTTATACCTCTATTTATATGAATCTGTAGGAGATTTTCTGAAGAATATAGGATATTTATTAGAATGTTGTCATGTTGCGATATTTATGGCAACTGAATAATAAATAAACATCATAATAAGCTCCATTAAAGCTTGTGTTGTGGGGACTAAGCTGCTATTTTGTACTGGTGCACCTAATAGATACTTAAATAAATTAAAAAAATAATGACAGCAATATCTACATAGTTCAATTTAAACACGAAATAAAAACCTCAACCCAATTTATTCTATCTGGCTGCTAGATGTTCAGTTCATATCAGCCGAAACACGTCCACTGCTGGACATTAATAGGCCTCCCTCTAAAGGTCCGTTTAAACCAAAAGAGCATTCGCTGTCCTAGCGCCCGTTCTACGAAATCAACCAATCGCGTTTTGTGTACCGATCGAATTTCGTAGAGTGGGAGGTTAGAACAGCGAATGCTCTTTTAGTTCGAATGCACCTTAAGATTGTCGCAATTATTGTTTCTGCATCACCCGCATGCAATAACTTAATAATTTATAAAAAAAAAATGAATATCATCGGACAATATTTATTCGCGTACAGCACACATATCGACATAGTAAACTTTTTTAAGTAATACACGCAGCTTATAAAATAAAATAAAAAGAAGGAATCAAAATGAATCCAATAACCAATAACATTACCAAGACTACAGCTTACGAGTAAATAATAGAAAGAAAATGAGAAAACGGGAGGCATGTCATTGAAAATAATGCCCACACCGTAGAAACATAATTTATGCCCTGACCCTCGAATCAGATGGGTTCCGACTCTCTTTTATCACTGTTCCTGAGTGACCTACTTACTGATCGATGTGTTACGACTGCTATATTACATTATGCATTATTGATACAGTTCTTATATAAGTTAGACTAATAAATATAATATTGTTTTAGTACAGGTGGTGCCTTTTTTTAGGCGCTAGTGCGAGAAGTGGTTCATTTTACGTCAGGTCGATATCTTCGGAGAGCCATATGTACTGAAAAACGTCGTACGATACAGTTGCGAAAACGAAATTCGTAACTCGTGTCGGTTTAAAGCACTCCCTTTGGTCGTGCTTTAATTTATCTCCACTCATTTCGGACTTAATTTTTTTCGCACTTGTAGCGTAATGTACTATTTTAGTACAGAGATGGTGCCTTTTTTTAGGCGATAGTGCGAGAAGTGGCTCATTTTACGTCAGGTCAGGGCCATCTGTACTAAAAAACGTCGTGCGAGACACGTGCAAAAATGTTTCGCACTTGTGTCGTAATGTACTATTGTGTCTGTTATTGCCATGGTTACGGACACCTGAGTCACGCTATGCAAAATGATGCTACTTAAATTATGCAAGCATGCATGTTGTTCATGTTTATAGGTGGCTCATTAAATAAATAAATAAATACCTTGTACAAATATACACAAATCGACCTAGTCCCACGGTAAGCTCAATTACGGCTTGTGATGTGGGTACCAGGCGATGGGATAATAGTTAGATACATATAGATTCTTAAATACTATCGACAGCCATGAAACAAATATTTGTGATAAGATAAATAATTAGGTACACGGGATTCAAACCCGGAATCTCCATCTTCGTAGCCAGGGTCACTACCAACTAGGCTACGGAGGCTGACAGCCGCTTAAGGAAAGGGCTTATTAACACTAGAAAAATACGTGAGGTCACTTGAAAAGTTTTTGTTTACGCACGACCGTGCCCCACGTGACTCGACCCTTGCGCGCGCGCAGCGGCATCCTACTGGCATGTGCCTGCCCGGCAGGATATTGGTCGAATATACCTAATCTGCGGAGTAAAACCCCCACAGATTCATCATCATCATCATTATCATCATATCAACCGAAAGACGTCCACTGCTGAACATAAGCCTTCCCCAAAGATTACTACAATGACCGGTCCTGCGCCACCCGCATCCAGCGGAATCCTGCGACCTTGACCAGGTCATCAGTCCACTTTGTGGGGGCCTACCTACGGTACGCCTTCCGGTACGTGGCCGCCACTCAAGAACCTTCCCGCCCCAACGGCCATCGCGCGTAGAACCCCACAGATTAATTATCAGTAATTAATGTTTTTATGGATTTGTTAATGTTTCAACGAGCAGTCGGGCTTTACTAAAAATTTACATTGGGGAGTGTGCCTTCTGGCGTACTAAGTAACAATAAGCTGAGTGAGAACCCTTTGGCATCAACCATGTAGTTTTAATATAATTTTGTTGTAAAAATTTTCTTTTGCAATTTTATTTGTGCTTATGAATGTATTTCATTTCATTTCAAAAGTAAACGTAGCCTATGAAGGTGGCTTAGACGCAGTAACACTCCAGTAATAAAGATGCAAGATTGAATGACATGGGGCATCGCAGCAGAGTGGATTTAAAATCATCCAATCGCCTGACATTTTATTTACTCGTAGAATATTGAATGACTCACAACAATTCTTTTTTTATTGGACATTTTGATGTCCTAGTTTGAATGTCCATCGTGTGTAGATTTAATGACAGGATCGTGGACAAAACTGACTTCTTATACATATAGGAGCATTCCATGAAAACATCTATTTTTTGCCGCTTACGTGTACGCCCTAGCTACCCTTATAAAATATGCTAACTAGCTGCTAGGAAACACTGTCAATCTTAAGGATGCAGCTCTTCTGACGCGGAGCGGAGCGGAGCTGTGGGAGCTCGGCCAATGAGACCGCATCACAGTCTTTCGAATTTTGAATTTGAAGAATGTAATTGGTCAATATTGCACAGCTCCCTCGAGCGTAGAAATTTTATTATTATACCGTAACTCGGCTTATTCATTTCAAAAGTATTAAAAAAAATAGTGTCGTTCAGGACATGTTTTCATGGAAAGCTCCTACCATTGTTTGTTCATCGTTATAGCTTAGCAGTCTTTAAGTAACAGATATTACTTAGCGGGTATTCACAATGATCTTAACACACTCTTATAGTCTTAGAAATAAGGTCGTGCCAAGTTCATGTTGAACACCATGCTTAGCAATATTTGCTGCTGACTGTACATAAAGGATCATACAAAAAAGCAGTTACGGAATCTCCGACTAATAAATTACACAACACACCGGCAAATCTAGCACAAATAAGAGCTCAATAAAAACCGAAGTAACGAACCAAAAACGGTTACATATTTCCTTCCCTCTCCCCTCCTAATCTTCAGGAACAAAAACATACGTAATCCGGGCGCTATGAGATATCAATCATCAACGACAAAGACAGACGAGCCGTACATGCTAGGGATTCGATTTGGGACATAGAGGCTCGGAAGGCATGGCCGCAAAGAGTTATAGTTATCGCACATATTCACGCGGCGTGTCTTACGTATCTGCGTTGTGTAAGCTAAACATAATGTGGCTACTCTAACCGCCTTTATTCTACTAGCAAGCGGGTGAATCAACTTTTTTCTGTCTGTTATTACCATGGTTACGCTTGAGTGACGCTGGTTTTATGCAAAATTATGCTACTTAAATTAGGCAAACATGCAAGTAGTGCATGTCTGTATGTGGCCTATTTAGGAAAGGGCTTATTAACACCAGAAAAATGTATGTTTGCATAGTTTAAGTAGCATCATTTTGCATAAAACCAGCGTGACTCAGGCGGCCGTAATCATAGCAAAAACAGACAGAAAAAAGTTGATTCACCCAAGTACCTACACTATATCCTGATAAGTATTATTTTGATATCTAGACATAATAGCAGTAAAAATAGCACAATTAATTAATAAACATGCGAGAAATTGGTCACTTTCATTATTGTTGCATGGAACTGCCCTATTATTTATCTCTTTCGGCCTTATAGACATTGATACCTAACTCCGAAAGGGACAAACAATACTTAGCAGCTTTCAAAGATCTTTATGCACGAAGTAGACTCGGGCTGGAGCACAAAGCTTTGGAAATATAGCAAAAGACAACTCAAACTCATAACCGGGGTGTTTACGGGGCACTTTGGGGTCAAAACTCTTTTGGCCAAAATGGGTCTTTCTGACAGCATAGACTGTAGAATGTGTGGCGAAGAAGAGGAGACAATGAAACACTTGATGTGCGAATGTCATGCCCTCGCCAGACAAAGGATGAAAGACTTCGGAACCGGCTATCTGGAACCGAAGGAGGTCAAAACGCTACCGCTAGGGTCCATCCTCAAACATATTGAGTTGATAGAACAATCCCTCGGGTAGGCGAAATAGGGGGCAATTACACAAAGGATCCCAATGGGTCGAAGTGTATCTGTAAGGGCCCCACCAATAAGATAAGATAAGATAGCAGCTTGCTAAATTAGGAAAAGTTTATGAATAAGGGGCGTTTAATACGAAGTAATTCGTTCCATTATAATAACAAGAACGAGATTCACAAAATAATGTTTTTTTTTTACTTTAGAAATAAGAAGGGCCGGAGACTGAATCTTCGTATAATACTTACTAATACCTACCTACCAATAGCCAATGGTCTCACCAGCCATTGGGGCCACAATGCTATGAACTATCGGCTATAAACACAAAGAAAAGATACGCACTCCCGTGTAAATAAAAGAGACACGGCGATACTCACCCGGCGGTGATAGCTGAGAGCCAGAATATGTACAACACAAAGTAATTCGTTCCATTATAATATTTAACTAGAACGAGATTCACAAAAATATATTTTTTTAATACTTCAGAAATTTAATTAAAAGAGACACGGCGATACTCGCCCAACTATCAGCTATCACCTCCGGGTGAGTATCGCCGTGTCTCTTTTATTTACACGGGAGTGCGTATCTTTTCTTCGTGCTTATAGCCGATAGTTCATAGCTTTGTAGCCCGCGGTGAGACCAGTGGCTATAGGTAGGTAGGTATTAGTAATTATTATACGAAAATTCAAGCTCCGTCTCTTCTTATTTCTAACATAAAAAAAACACGGCAAATAAAAGAGACACGGCGATCCTCGCCCAGCTATCAGCTATCACCGCCGTGTCTCTTTTATTTACACTTCACCATTATCGTTATCAGCCTATGATAATCCACTGCTGGACGTAGGCCTCTCCTATTAACTATGCATTGCCTAATGCGTATAAACGCATTAGGAGGTAAATGCCCATAATCGACATGTTTCGACCCGTTGAGAGGATCGTCGTTAGGAGTACCTTCGGCCGAAGCCCATGTGACTATGGGCGTGTGTGTTGGTCGTATTTTTACAAATGTAAAATATTAACCATAGAAGTTATTTACACTTGATTGCGTATATTTTGTTCGTGTTTATAGCTCATAGTTCACAGCTTACTAGCTCGCGGTGAGACCAGTTCATTATACCTATTATATAAAAAAATAGCCCGAAAAGCTGTTAAGACACAAGATGCTCCCATATCCTGCCTTTAGAACAACGATTCCATACATGTAAGCGATGTAAGTACCTTCGTTCACATCGGGTCGGTATCAAATCCCAGCGGAGACATTACTCACTACAAGCCATTTGATTGGTCCAAATGGAAATGAGAGAGATTTCTGTGATTGGACATTTACAGCCCCGAAGGGATAGTTCGAGACTAGATAGCCCATCTGGTCTGATAATTTTCGATTTGTTTATTTCTAGATCGAAGCTAAATACCACAACACAGTGATTGAGCGTTTTTCTTTCCATTATAACACAATTTGTGTTACATTTGGTTAGTCATTTGTTAAACCGCGGTTTATTTTTTAATTCTTATTTAATTAGTTTAATTTTTTTTATACGTGTGTGTGCTTGTGTTATTATTGTAGTGTCGTCGACAAATAGTTACAACGGATGACCAGTACCGGTCTTGCCAGCATTAATGCTGAGCTGTGACCATTTTTTGACGATGTTTTTTTATTTTCGTTTTTTTTTGGTTTGTTTTTATCTTTTTGCAAGTCACGAATAAATGTAAGATTCTTATAATACGATACTGTAAATAGTTGCCCTTAAACGGATAACAAAATTGTTGATACACCCTGTAGACACAAACTGACCAACATTTATTGCTTCAGTGAAGACCAGTGTAATTAAGTTAAATATTCCTTGGTCAACATTTAAGCTGAAAGTGAAACTTCATAATGTGGGTCATAACTCCTAACAGGGTCAAGCTAAGTTACAAATAAGTAGTCCCAAGTTGTAAATACTTGGCCACAAGCTACAAATTGACCTGGCAGAGCTGCGGCGAAACTTGGCCAAATTTGAAGCTGGGCTTGGGAATTGTTTCAACTTAAAGCATTTGTTACTTAAAGATCCGACCGCACCGCAGCTTAAAAAAACAGTGACGAATCCCTATGACGTATCGTATGCGTACCGACCGTATTTGAGCAAATTTCAAAAAGGTTGTATACATGGATCACGTATTCGATATTGGTAAAAATCAAAAACTTCTCATTGTAAAGAGCACCTATCGAATAAGCGACAGAACAGTTATTGGGAAACAAAATCTCTCCTTAGGCTTGAATCGATCGAGTATAACTCGTTAGTTTGGTATCAACGACGATTCGCAAGGTCTTTGTACCGAGTCAAAGGGCTCAAGTTGGTATTCGTTGGCATTTCTGTCTAAAAGCAGCAGTAATCGAAACACTTGATGTACAAATGTAAAGGTGGGTTTGCAACAAACGAGCAAATGCTAATTCTATCCCCACTCTACGAAAATCGTTCGATACTTCCATATAAAGAGTCCACGGAAAGAACATGTCTAGTCAATTCAAATTACAGAAGGACGAACCACCTTACTTTTGACAGAAGAAGGTGTGAATTTGCCCTGATTTTTTCAGGCTTTAGACATGTTTTTTCCGTGGACCCTTCGTCCATGCGGTAAAAGACTTTTTCTCAATTCCGAAAATAGGCTTACAGATAATAAACAGCGTGTTTTTCTTCATATGCTATAACTTTAACGGAAGCTTATTTAGGTCAAATATAACTAATTTCTCTAAGAAACTAGTGTTTTAACTCTTACTGTTATTGAGTTATTAAAAAAATAAGTTTAATCACTGAACATGTGTATTGCAACCTTTATTACATTCTAATGTTACTTATTTTGACATGTGCCGTCAGTTACCTGAGATTAACTTTTATTTTATTCTTAAGGTTCTCTCACACTTACCATTTCATTTATTATGTATGAAAACAAAAAAAAATCTTTTTTATCGGATTTTCCAAAAGCCTGTATACCAGACAACTTCTATTTATGTCCCAAGTAACCTGTCTTATTTATAGCATATCGAAACGAACACCCTGAATATATCTGTAAGCCTATTTTCGGATAGATAATAAATAGGCTTAGATTGCGCAAAAATTATGCAAGTATACATTATTAATGCGATACTTACAATTTCGCAGGAGTCCGCTGGCAGCAGTGTGGCGCACAACTGGTCATAGTGTAAATCTTTGGGGGAGGCTTATGTTCAACAGTGGACGTTTCGGCTGATATGATGATAATGATGAGGCAATACATACTTGTTTTGTAAGTCGAGCGAGCAATGTAACGCAACGTAAAAAAAGAGATATAAGATTATTTGGGTGAACAGTGTATGTCGTTGACATATTTCAAATTGAATCCGGGCGAGATATGCAAACTGCTGAGCAAAGGAATTCACTTCCGTCGTATACAAGTGAAATGCCATAGTGTACGGAAAACAATTGTTTACTCACGCTATACGGCATGTATCAAAAATACAATTTATCAGACACTGACAACCTCAAACGAGACGCCTCTTAGTATATCAATATCAATTATATCATACCTACTTATTATTTATGTTTTGTCCTTTCTATCAGATGTAAATATGAAATTGACAGATAAGGACAAACAAATAATTAGGTCATGCCGGTTTTAATGGATGTTTATGAAAAGGAATTAGTATTTATATAAATTGTTCTGACTTATACTAAAATTATATTTCACCAGCCAATCGTCATTCGTCGGGCAGTCATGGCGATTGGCTCCTGAAAAAGCTCCTCTTAGGCCCTGGATGCTTAGCCAAGTTGCCAATCGCTAGCGCTTGGTAGCGTATCGTAGTTTTCCCTCTCTGCCACTCTTGCATATTAGTGCGACAAAGACAGCTAGCTGCCTTTCGTTTACGATAGACGATTAAGCGCTAGCGATTGGCAACTTGGCTAAGCACCCTGGTTTTTTTGGCCGGCGATCGGCGACCGACGCATTTCCGCCGCCGACGACGTTCTAATGTTTTGATCGCGAATGTTTGTGAGTGGTTTCTCTGAAACGTCGCCGGCAGCGGGTAACAGACGACGTGTCGGAGAAACCACCCTCAAACATTCGCGAACAAAACATTCGAACGCCGTCGGCGGCGGACACGCGTCGGTCGCCGGTCGCCGGCCAGAAAAACCAGCAGTGTTATTCAATAAGGTAACCGCCTTGCTAACAGCGCTGTGTCAGCGCTGCGGCAGCGTCGAGCCTAAAAATGGTATTCAGTAATGCACTTTAAACGACACTAGCGCTCGGCGACGAATGCGGCGTGAGCTGAAACTACACTGCGTCGAGAGTTACCGCCTACAGTTCGACGACGAGCTGTTCTACGTTAGTGAATACCGTTTTTCGCAGCGCTGCGTGCGCTCGACGTGTGTCGAGGTGAAAACTGTCTCGTCGTCG
>JALPQI010008440.1:0-47750 GCA_025490895.1 Thaumatotibia leucotreta | reverse complement strand
GCGGAAAAAAGTGTTCAACAACAACAACTGTAGCGTAAATAATACACAGTAGCAATTTTTACACTGAGTTTAATAATTAAAAAATGAGAAACCGTAAATTAGCGTGCTACTCACTGGTATAGACCAGACAAGAGAGAGCTGTGTTGCCATACACAAAAATTATTAAAATATTGGCCCTGTTGCCATACACAAAAATAATAATTATATTTTGTCTTGAACAACAACAAGTATAAGACTGGTGACACTAACTAAATTCAAATACATATAAAAACACATACATCAGGTCTTTAAAGCGGCACAGTCGTAAATCCGAGTCATTAGGAGCAAGGACGGATGCTCTGCTATCTCGTACGATGTATGTGGATAATCAAATTCGTTTATTTACCGTGAGGTAAGGAGATTGAGTTAGCTGTGGGATTCGGATTGGTTACAGGCTTAATAGGCTTTCTATTTGGACTTCATCATCATCATCATTAGCCTATCTCACTCCATTGCTGGCCATTAACTATTCCATGTTTATCAACAAATTTCATGCTCAAAGTGACAGAAATGGACAAAAGACATATTAAATAAAATGTACCTTTGTTCCTGGTTTATAAGTTTAGTCAACGAAAACCTTTAAAGTATTTTCGAAGCGAAAAAGCTCTGCTAAATTGGAAAAACAAATAGTGACCGACAGTTTTTTTTTCACAAAATTTAATTTAGGCCGAAAAAACTCTGGCCCATTCTAACAAAAAGGAGCGAGATTCAGTTACAAGAGATAGTTATTTTACCGAGGTGCATTTTATCATCCAAATGTACGAACAAAAAACAAAGTAGATTTATTTAATGAATGTATACATGACATAATACAGGGCGTCCCATGACTATGAAGGGTATGTAGGGTAAACTTGCCTAAATCGTACTCCTGCCTAAATCGTACCCCATCAATATCTTGTAAATTGAAACTGCTGAAGCAGTGCAAGTTTTATAAAATTGAACAACTTGGTCGGTGTGTTACATCATCCGAGAAACAACCCCACAGTGCCACTCCATCGAAAATTAATCAATAAGTTATAAATTTCGCTGTTTTCGAGTAACAGTTAAGGTCGACTCTTAAGGATTTCAATTTTGATCGCAATGAGCTATGTAAAATATAAGTATTTTACGCTATTGATTACGAGAAATACTATCGTCAGTTTAACAACAATTTTTTTATACGGCAACTTTTAAATTCTTAGTTACCTTATGCCTAAATCGTACTCATCACTTTGTTCTATTTCGTTCTGGTACGTTTTAGGAATTAGTACATTACTATAGAGAACGGGAAACGAAGGGTTACAGGCCAAGTAGTTCCTTCGGCCAGATAGGAATACGCGGCCTGTAACCCTGTTTCTCGCCGAGATTTGTATAGTGCTTTTCTCAAATTTGCCATGAAATAAAACGAACTGATTTCGCCGAACCATACTATTTGATTTGTAAATATAGCAATAGTACAGTATCGTACAACATTAAAAAAAAACATTCGCGCCTTACCTTTTTTCTTAATCTGTTTGAGGTATCCTTTCACCTGTTGGTATAGACATTAGTTCTTAGGTTGTTTTTTTTTCTGTGGCTGAATGTCAAGACCTAGTGTCACAATTTGACGTTTCAAAACAAAAGACAGTTTGTTTGCAGTCTTAGGTGTGAAATAAATACATGAAATCTCTTTACATATCATCTTAGCATATGACACCGGATACATAGTATTTCCGGGCTTAATTTAAAGTAAGTAACATCAACATTCCGTAGCAAGTTTGAGAAAAATCGTTTATTTGACTGTATATGATAAACATAACCAATCGATAATACAATACTTAGTCATGTAAGTTATTGAAATAACTCTCTGTGCATATTGGCAACGGAAAATTTAAATAAATAATAAATTTGGTCAGGCTCATGTTGTAGGGATGAAACAGAATAAGAAACAATAATTTGTGTACCTACGCGATGAAGACTGGATTCACTGACTTTGTGCTGAAGTCGAGAAATAAGCTTGTAATTGTATTTTTAACAATGCCATGAAATTATGCAGTCCGACAAACAATTAAGGATTGAAAAAAAAAATCGTTAAAATGTTAGTTTTAAATCTGAAATAAGTAAGCAAGTAAGTCAACAAAATAAGATTAGTGGTTAAATAAATATTAAGGTAAGGTGGGGTAAGATGAAAAGGTTTTTTTGACGGGGTAAGACAAAAAGTCGTCGTTAATACTGTGCCAGAAGGACGATTTTTTGTCTTACCCCTTTAAAAAACCCTTTTCATCTTACCCCACCTTACCTTACTAATATCCCTGAATACCATTGGTTATGATTACGAGACTATAAATAATTATATAATCTTAATTTCCATACTAAGTTACGCCGGTACGATATAGGAATACAGAGGTACGATTTTGGAATACATAGTCTTAAATCGTACTTTTTCCACTTTTTTTTAAATGTATTTATCTCAGAATATATTAAAGTTCAAAATAAATTTATTTTTTTAGTCGATCTGTAAATAAATAGAGATTCTTTTGATATCATACACATATATTAATTTCTTATTTATATATCCGGACATTTAGCACTTTCTCTTAAGGGGTACGAATTAGGCAAGTTTCCCCTACCATAAATATTCTAAAGAGGATATTTTGCTGAAAAAAGACTTTTGTAATTTTTAAAGGCCACCAAAACTGCACTCCAATTTAAAAAAAAACTTGCTTCACCCAGAAACCGAACCAACTATACCTAGGTACAATTTTTTTTTAAATTTTTAACTAAACATTTTTGATTATTCTTTCAGCTTTAGATAATATGTTTCTTAAGAAAAATTGATGATTTTTATGCTTTACGAAAAAATTCGTTGCCTAAAAAGGTTCGATGCCTAGAAAAAAAATATTATTTTGGATTTTTTTGCATTTAGTATTATTTAATATTCAAAATAAAATGAAGTCTTCTGTCAGCGAAAAATCATAATTATAGCGGAATATACGATATTAAAGGTAGGTACTTTCCCTTCAAGTCCCATAATCATGAGACACAAATACCAATATACAGTGGTATTTGTTTAAAGAACAAGCCCCACACCGATTGTGTGGCGTGACCATCAAGCGGTGTGCCATCTAATATGACATTTACATACGCTACAACGCGTTTGTCACGCACACGCACACGCGCACGTGCTGCACACGCATTTGGTGTAGCCAACCTTTATGAATATGGGGTTAATTTTATGAACACTGAACATGACGTTACATTCGGACTGTAGATCGTTCAAAATCCAATTTAACCTACAATAGGTAACTGATGCATGACATCATACCAGCCAAACTCACCTAAACTACTCAGTAATAAAGTTGCCGTCATGTTACGATGCTAGGTGTTCCAAACTTCAAATGGCTTAATAGTTCAGGTTATGTATATCGGATACGACCTTTTGCTTCTGAGTTTACGCTCCTAACCTAGGCGGTTGATTCCATCGCTGAGACAACACATGGCGAACCAGTGTAACTGTGTGACATCAACAAACAAACAAACCCTTATAGGTAGATGTCGTTCCGCTTCGTTAGCCAGTAACCAGCCAATGGATATTATTACCCTTGGTAGCTGTTGAGATATTTGGAGGTCGCGAGTTCAAAATCCTGCTCATAGTTAGCCTCCGTAGCCTAGTTGGTAGTGGCCCTGCCTACGAAGCTGGAGGTTCTGGGTTCGAATCCCGGCGAGGGCATTATTTGTGTACCTATTTATTTATCACAAATATTTGTTCCTTAGTCATGGCTGTCTAATCTGTCTATGTATTTAAGTATCTATGTGTATCTATTAAATTTATATATCGTCGCCTGGTCACACAAGCTTTAATTGAGCTTACCGTGGAACTAGGTCGATTTGTGTAAGATGTCTCAAGATAACATATTTAATATTTATATTTAAAGATATAATAGACCTTCATGATCATCAGATCAGCCGAAAGACGTCCACTACTATAAAAGTGCCCCAAAGATTGTCAAAATGATAGATTCAGCGCCACCCGCATCCAGCGAACTCCTGCGACCTTCACCAGGTCATCAGTCTACCTTATGGGAGGCGTACCCACGCTTCGCCTTTCGGTACGTTTGAGCTTACCGTTTGACTAATTTCGAAGTATGTAAGTTAGTTCCATACGTTATTTAATCTCGGAGGAATGTTCAAGCCAGTGCCTACTGGCTTACTTGGCTTAACAGTAATACTTCACTTTGTCACCACCCTAACTCTTCCCGTGGTCGTCGTAAGAGTCGACTAAGGGATTTAAAGTGTCACTGACCGTTTATTTATTGAAAATTGATGATGAGCAGCAGCATGATCACAGTGGAGTGGACGCACTACAATCGCCAACCGCTTGCAAAGTGTGGCGATTAGGTATGAGCATTTACAGTCACGTCTAATAATATGTATACATTTCGGAACGTTTGTCAAAGGAATAAGGATCAAAATTGTATACATATTATTAGAGCTGACCGTACCTCCTAATGCGTCCCTTCAATCCATTAGTCGACTCTTACGAAATATATTGGTAGAGTTGGGGTGGTGACAAAATGTATTCTTACTGACAACGGCAATCGAGATCACATAATCATCAGCCTATGTTAGTCCACTGCTGGACGTAGGCCTCTCCTATTAACTATGCGTACGCATGGGCAAATGGGTTGGCGATCGCAGTAATATGTGCACTATTATGACATTGTGACATTGATGACGCTGCTGCCCATCATCAATCTTCTATTAAAGAATGGTCAGTGACACTTCCATCCCTTAGTCGACTCTTACGACACCCGCGAGAAGAGTTGGGGTGATGACAAATGTATTCTTACTGCCCACACGGCCAAGATCACATCATTTTGTGACAATTCAAGTTCTATTATTTTCAACACCGACACTCTAGAAATTTACTTTCTCACTCGTCTGCAGCTTAGAATCATCTCGTTCTACGTCGAGTATTTGATTACGGTCGCAACGAGGTTGTAGCGAGCGGGCTTCGGAATTATATTTGTACCTATTACCCAGGTCTTAGCCGGTCTTAGCTTTGCGCGGTAGCTCTAACACAATTGAGTGTGGAGACTTCGGTGAAGGGAAATTTGAGCACCGTTGGGTTTGTGGTTACATTCCATTACAAGTTCAGCATGTTTGCTCTTCGCCTGTAGCGTCCATGGAAAAAATATCCATCACCCAATAACACGTCCATAACTTGTGAACTCAAAATCGATAAAGTAAACTTGTAAAGTACAAAGTTTTTAATGGACTTACATCACTCTTGTTTTTAGATTTTTAGAATAGTCTCGGACATTCTAGCTAACATGAAGTCGTTTTATACATTTCCAAGATAACTATACCCATAAGTAGGTTACGGATTAGATATTAAAAAGGTAAATTAATTGGCGATTGGTGTAAGTTACAAGAGCCTTAAGGTTATTTTATATACAATTTGGTATTTGAATGACGCTGCATGCGGCATATTAATATCATATTGTCATATTTCATAAGAGGTATCGAACATTCCCAAATAATATGCCGTACAGGTAAATGGCGTAATCAGGACATAAAAAAAATAGTTCCTATAAAAACCGGTCAAATAGACAACCGCTTTCTTTTGAAACTTTGAAGTTGGTTGCAACCTAAGATTTAACTATACTCGAAAATACTAGGTGGAGGCCGACGAGATTAAAAAACCGGCCAAGAGCATGTCGGGCCATTGCCAGCATAGGGTTCCTTAGTTATTCAAAAATGTCTGGGCTGATTATGTTTGAAATGGTTTTATTAGCACCCACGAATCAAAGGGGAATCTGTTTTTATTCTGAACGGTTATCTCCAAAAATATCGACTTTTTGAAGTAACATCCTACTCGAAACATCAACATAATATTAAAACGTATGTTTACGCAATTAAATCCCGTTTGTCATTAAAATATGAATGAAAATGACAATTATAGCTTAAAATCGTGAAGGATTTCCCAAGCCAGAGACGCATCACTCAGGGATCGAAACCGGTTTTTAGAAAAATCTCAAAGCAGAATATTTTTAAATGTTTTACATTTTTTATGTAACTATCAAAATTGTATTCTTAAGCTATTTCATTAACAAACATTTTTTATACCGAATAACGAAAAAGAGCCATTTTTTTATGGAGAAAATACCGGTATCCGATCCCTACAGGACTAGCCAAGATTCCATTCTGCAATCGTATACGAAGCCATAAATATATGAGAATGACAGATTCACGGTACAAAAGTCACGTGGCCATTTCCCTCAATTATTATGGTCACGTGACTTATCGCTTATCGAACACGATTGCAAAATGGCCTCTTAGCTAAGTCTACGGTATCTTCCACCAATGACTTTGGAAACGCCCGTGCCGTCCGCTGTCGTCTGCCACTTGATCCGTGACCTCTAAGGTCGCAGGGTGCGCCCTGCGTCTACTCGATGACGTCACAATGCCCTAACAAAGACGATAGCGGAGCGGTAATTACCAAATTAGTTAATGGTTATACTTTTTAGAGCTTGGTAACAGGGTCGTTTGTTAGTTATAATCAGTTTTGAGATTCCGTAGGCAAAATACCAACGGAACCGTTTTATTACTATTACGTTTTATTACTAAAACGGGATATACTCGTATTATTTACCTTGAAGCAGTCATCTTCCATCAACTGTAAATTCTTTAGTGTACCACTAGTTATAACTTAGTGACCTACAGTCGAAGACAAAATAAGGGGTATACAAAAACGTTCAAAAATATGTCCCAGTGCACTCTAATTCCGTGTAATAAGAACGTCGTAACATATTTATGAACGGATTCATTCGATACTTATTTTTGCACTTGACTGTACTAAGATTACCTACTTTCCTTTGTACGAAATATTGCTAATTTAAGCTGTTACTTCTTTGGGTTCTGTAACACAGGTATACCTAAGTTAGGACACATAAATGCATTGTACTTTTTATGTTCTTCTTTGACATAAGAAATATTTCATTTCATTTCAAATTGAAATTATTGAGCAACCGATACTTCGGCTAAAATTTTCTGTAGATATGAATATTATATTTTATCTCTGATAGACGTCGTCTTAAGGTTCAAGAAAATGTGGCTCCTTTATTTTTATGTCCTATTATTTGTTTACAATATTTTTTTAAGTAAGTGAGATGACATTTGTGCCGTTTTATGGATGAACAGATCCTAATGCTTTCGTCCGCAACATCATCATCAGCCTATGTTAGTCCACTGCTGGACGTAGGTCTCTCCTATTAACTATGCGTATAGACGCATTAGGAGGTAAATACCCATAATCGCCACGCTGGGCAAGCGGATTGGCGATCGCAGTAATGTGTCCACTAGGATGACGCTGCTGCCCATCATCAATCTTGTAGAATGGTCAGTGACACTTCAATCCCTTAGTCGACTCTTACGACACCCGCAGGAGGAATTGGGGTGGTGACAAATGTATTCTTACTGCCGTCACCACACGGCGACAAGTACAATGAAATAAAAAAAATTTAATGACACGAATGATTTTGACGTTGACAGATTTTTTTTCTATTTCATTATACTGATTGCTGATGAACGTATTAGGCCCTACGTATATTAATCCATAAAACTGCACAATTGTCGCCTCACTCATTTAAAAAAAGATTATCCACAATGTATAGGGAATACAAATAAAAGGGTCGTATTTTCTTGAACCTTAAGACGACGGCTATCAGGGAAAAATATAATATTTTTACCTTCGGAAAACTTTACATAGCCAATTCAGTTACTCCATGAAGACGGTACTTGCAACAGTAATAATTTAAAACAATATCGGGTGCTTAATCATTTCAAATCACGTAGTAAATATCCTGTTTTAGTCGTACCAGTATTGTAAATGACTATGTTTGCTTAGAAACTTACATGGATCCATTATAGTTTGGTAATTACTGTTTCGTATGTTACAGGTGAGGCAAATCTATAAATCCTGAAACTATTTTGAGTATTAGTATTACATTTCTTAGTAATCTCTACCGCTGAAATACTGCCTCCTTGATATCTCCGAACGATTTCAGTCCATTAAATGATAGGATTAACTTCGGATCCCCTGTACTAAATATTTATACAAATTACCAAAACAAATATTTTACGTAAAAAAATATAAGAATTGTAGGCAATTGAATTTGGGAGGTATTATGCAAAAACAACGACATAGATGATTGTGGTCGATCTGCTGCGAGCACTGTAGCAGCGGAAGCGGCTATGGTAGCGGAAACTGAACAGTACGCAATTTAAATTGAAAGGCATTATGCCAACATAATGGCAAGGATAACTGTGGTCGATCTGCTATGGCCATGGTGCTGAGCTGCGGGTAAAGTGACAGTGGAGGCGATAGCGGAAGCACGATTAATCGTCAATCGTAAACGAAAGGCAGCTAACTGTCTTTGTTGCACTAATATTAAAGAGTGGCAGAGAGGGAAAACTACGATATGCTACTAAGCGTTAGCGATTGGTAACTTGGCTAAGCAAGCTGTAGGCTTATGATGGTTCCGTTTTAATCCTTTATCGGCATTGCCGTCACGCTCTGACAAATATGCAAGTGCAAAAGAGGCGAGTAGCCTGATCATAAGCCACCTGTATAGAACTGAAAAACTTGGCACATCGGATTTATAAAGTTGCGTAAATCAAATCACATTATGTAAAAGCGTCGACCACAACAACGATCTTGTTTGTGATAGGTTTACCACGGCCACGGTTCTGGGCTACTAGTACCCATCAGGTTGCTCGGAAGTGGGGTACCACCAGGGTTTCCGATAGGAAAATAACACAAGAACAATAAAAAAATTTAATATGCAACCACGTAAATAGGGTGACTTGATTAACATTTTAGTTACCTACTTAAGTTATTTTATTGAATTTAACAATATACCTAAAGTCGACGCTCTTTGTTTACATGCATTACGCCATCTTAGACGATAATATAAGTGTGAGTAGGTACAGCAACCATGTTTTAGTTGTTGGAAGCATTGTCGGTACATGAGATTTTATAATTTGAGAATGACAGCATTTATGTAGAATTAAACAATCAAATTTAATAATACTCAACTCCGTGTCAGTAAATAAAAATCGGAAGCAAGCTACACTAATATTCAACCAACCGAGATCTTCTGAATTGGTAGACTCGAAGCAAACCGCTACGGCGTAGCGCGTAGCACAATACATATTCCCTTCTCATTTGATAGTAAATACTTCGCTGCAACAATACACCGCGTGACGTACTTAAAAAATCAAAACATCATAATTATTTTTATTACAGTAAAAATACTCTTCCGCCCCCGCTTCGCTCATGCGCTTTATCACTACCCTTAAATATAATTCATTCAGTTTCACAGTACAGCCTATTAGGTCGCGAATATCCACTGCTCCAACATTAAGGTAATGTGGTACTCCGCCTTAACAGGGCCTCTGATTAAAATGAAAATGCAAAGGCTTTAGGGGCTAATAGGTTTCTGTCGCACCTTTAATATCCTTTATTTACAGAGAGGAAAGTATCTCAAATTACTCTTCAGTAAGTCTTCTCTCAGAACGAGAGTTGTGTTTAGATCAAAAAGCGCGCTAGCTAGCGCGTAGCTTTATTATAAGAAGCTGATAACAGTAAATTTCGATGCAAGCCCGAGTGAAACGAGGGCGACAATCACCCGAGTTAAAAAGAAGTTTTTACACGTGTATTGAACAACTTTTTTATAACAAGTGCTTTAAAAAGATAAATGAACGCACGCGAAGCGTGTGCAAAGTTTACTTTTCCGCACTGGTTAGGAAAATGACTTTTTATGTTAATGGAATGGTATTTTAAAGGCAGAAATATGCTTACATTGTCAATTTTAATAATAATATTCGGAAACAATATTAGCACCAAACAACGCAAAGCATGTAGGTACTAGATAAATATATATTATTCCATTTACCTAGGGGCAAAAGAAACAGACATGACTCATGAACATTATATTATTATATGAGTTCGTTACATAAATAAAAGTTTGAACCCAGTCTTCAAACCAGATATCTCCAAGCACTGCAGTAGTAGGCTTATGACAGTACCGCGTCTAATCGTTTATCGGCGTTGCTGTCTCGTTCTAACAAGTATGCAAGAGCAAAAGCGACGCGTAGCACGATAAATAGATAAAACGAGACCATCATAAGGGGGCAGGTGTATTCCAAGAAAAAGTCTACTTTGTTGGAAACGTGATGGCAATGACAGCTATCTTAGAAATATTATGGAAAGTGCGAGAATTCCCTATAAATACAAACACCCAGTAAAGTTATGAAATTAAGATACACCAAAATTGTATTCGTAACTTTCTTAAATGTACGCGAAGAACGGCGTCACGTAGCCGACCTTCTCGTGGAATGCACCTGCAGTGTTCTCACTCGTGTTCATAATCATAAAAGTCATTCCGATTCCCTAAAAGTTACAATTCAAGGTCACGCGTTTCTGTTTATATGTTATACTCGGTCCAATAATCCCTGTTGGGAAAAAAGGAGGCAAATTAATAGTACATTGTGTATTAAGGGCGGTAAATAAGACATTGTGAACGAGTGTGAAAGTAAAGCCCAAGGCACACGAGTTCATAATTCTTGTACCGCCCGTGACACACACAATGTTTTTCATCATACCTGTGAGGCAAAAAAAGTAAATAAAATAATATATTTTCACAAAACTACTCTAAAATGGTCTAAATCATTTCTCAAAATCAGGGATGACTTAAATTTATCATTTTTATAACAGAAATCTCGGTTGCGTGGGGCAGCAGGCGCCGGGCTAGTGCGACGTAATGTTGTACGAAAATCCTTGATTGCCCTAGGGCGTAATGGCGCATCTACGGCGCGCATCGCCGCAGCGCATTGGCGCACTTATCGAACAGGTGTGAAGAAAAATTTTAAACAGTAATCAAATGGGTAACCTACTACATCACTAAGTATTTCGACTAGGAAATCCCTTAAACGAATCATTCAAAGCCTTCAACGACAGGAAGGCAGGAAGTATTCGGAAACCTTCACTGAAAGTGTGTCATTCCTGCCTTTTACGACCGCCGAGCAAACGAGGGAAAATATTGTATGCCTCAAGCGCGTGTCACATGAGCATATGACAATAGTCTTAATAAATGATGTCAAACAACTCCCGGTACCGTAAAATGGGGTGAGTCGGAACGAAACAGACTTTCAAATTTGGATATGAAATGATATATTTATTTATTCAGAGAGAAACAGATAGTATCATTCCTATGAGTCCTGAGCTAGGAGTCCTTGTGTTTTAGGACCCAATGAATAAAAGCACGGGTAGAAGCTTATTTTTTATGTGCCACCTTGATTATTTAGGTAAATTCGCAAATAAAAAAAAAACATGCGTTCTACTATACTCCTCTCCGTTGTGTAGAGCAGAAAATTCTGTCTAAAAAATAAAAAAAATGGGTTGAAGACTATGTTCATTGTGATGAACATTGCCAATTTATTATTATTATTATTTATTATAGGCGAGCAGCTTTTAGCTGATGTGCCTATGTCACACAGTGTCCAAAAAAAAAAAGTTAATATATAGTTCAAGTTGGTAAATTTCACAAAAGTCACTTCACATCACAGAGCTCGAATAAATTATTAGTCCAATTTATTGTCCAAAAGCCATTTGTCAAGTCGGTTTTTAAAAGCATTAACTGAGGGAGCAGTGATTACACTGTCCGGTAAGCTATTCCAAGCCACCACAACACGGTTAGACAGCGAGTGGTATGCAGCTTTAGTGTTAGTGTTAGTGTAGTGGAAGTATGGACAATTTTTAGGCTGTGACCTCGGGTATCGCGGCTGACTGTTCTCATACAGACTATGTTGTGAATGTCGGGGAGGTTGTAACTGTGGGTACCAGTTAGCAGACGTTTATGAATAAGGGGGTAAGTCTTTTACCTTGGTCCAAAAATGCCAAATCATTATGCCTTCCCTCCCCGTTCATGACCTAACTGCCCTCGTAATCCCTACTCACCCCTTTTTAACGGGACTCACAATTTTCATTTTGCGGCCTACGGAATGAGCTGACAAGCAATTTAAAACTGTACGCGTTAGGATAGTGACGTGGCATTTACATGTCAAAATATTCAGTACATTTACAACCGTATTTGTTTTGTTTTTTTTTTTATTATTAGGGCTTTGTGGCTCATTGCGTAATTTTACGCGGTGACCCAGTGCATTTGTACAAGGACAAAGTTGTTTAGTAAAGAAAATGGAGTGAGGTAATGACCTGTTTATTATAAAATAAGACTGTAATGTCATGTTTCAGTGCCATTAAGCTATAATGACGAAACAGGATGTTTATTCAATTAGCTAAGGTGTTGAAAGAAATCATAGAAAGTTATAAAAATAAAAATAATTAATGCACCCTGTACTACAGTACAAAATGCTTTACGACGCTGTATTTTATTAATACTTTAAATAACTAATGCCGTTTAAGTTTTATGTCAACATCATTGAATGCAGAAAAGAAAATCATGGAACAGAATCTTCGATAGGATTCACGTAGGTGCATATTCGAAGTTTGGTTTGATCGTAGGATGTAGTAGGTACTACTAACAATCGTATATTATTCTAATAAAATTATGTTTAGTCAATATTACGTATCTATTATTTTCTTATTTACTTCTTGTCCTATGATAACCTTACTTGTATGATAAAAATGTTGTCATACTTCGAGAGAAGTAAAAGAGAGGCGGCTTTACCCAATGCCCAGCAACTACGGGACCAAAGTCACTTCATTAAACTTAATCTTAGTCCTACATTTATGTCAGAAATTCTTATTATCTCATTAAATTACCATATTAAATAATTTTAAATTATTACGTACCTTTTTACCGTCAACTACCTACTTCCTCTGCTCAAAATGGGGTACTCGAGAAAAGAGCGCAAATGAACAAAACGTTTGACGTCTCTCAGCGCAACAACTCATTCAGAAATGAATGCAGCTTAAAATACTGTGCCGTGTACATTCCACTACACTACATCTAGTTACTTATCCAAATATGTACCTTTTCATCATGCAGCAAAGTACACTTTAGAAATAGTTCGTACATGCACATATGTGCGTTTATGATGAGAGTGTGCTTCGCAAGAGCCGTTGTGCTTTTCAACTCATTAACTTTAGAGCCTTCAATGGCTCTTTTGAAGAAGACTTTTGTATACTTTTATCATATTTTATAAACGTTGGTATGGAAATATAGCAAGATGTTTTGTCTAAACGGTATCTACGTTCTACTGCAAGATTCGTTCTTTAAATTTTTGCATTTACCTGTGCAAATAGGCATGTCACTGAATTGTGGCACCTAACTGGCTCAGATTTTTATATGGGGATGTTTAATATTTATTATTTGTGACACAGTTAAACCCTAGTCTAGCTGTAGCTCCAGCATATACTTATAATGATTTCCAAGGAAACTAAAGGAAATTCTTTTTCAATAATACATGTACTTCAAAATAATTTGATGTTTTAATATGGGATCAACTTCTTAATCACGATATAAAGATTCAATTATATCGTAAAACTATGTGATTTCAGTACCTACAAGAAATGTACAGAGCGTGTATTACCAATATTCACCAATTACGGGACTATCTCTTCAACGTAAGTCACATTAATGTAACAGCATTAAACATTAAAAATCTGCTCAACTATTCCATAGGTACATTATTTTTTTTACGTAGGTACTAAACTTTCAAATGTGGAATATTGTATTATTCGTATAATATTAAAATATACCTACTACTCGTATAATTTAATCCTATAGCTGTTTTCAAGGCAAACTTACATAACTGAGGCCATAGGGCATGCATTACATTTCATAAATTATTCAACAGCGTAAACATACGTTGCCACTAATTGCTCGTTCCGCGCTACGGACAGAATTAAAAAACAGTATTTTTAATTTGTGCTAAATTTCAATTGGGATATTTAGGAAATTATAATTAGAGGCGTATTGGGATTGTTGAAATAATTTGCTGGTGGTAGGACCTCGTGCAGGGTCCACCCGGATAGCTACCACCGTCTCACCCGTTAACCTGCCGCTAAAATAGCAGTGTGTGCACAGCTGTGTTTCGGTTAATATGATGTGGCCATCACTCAGCACACAACTCCAACTTACGCTGTACAAAACGAAACAGATTACAAGCAGCAGCCTACATCAAAAGCTTGTAACTTGTAAATCAACTAGGTATAACTTGTAAAATTCTTATCTAATTACCTAATGGTGTAAAAAAAATACTTCCACTTGTGTCACCACTTACAAGTTTTTCATAAAAGAACCTTAGGCCATTAGTATCTGTCAGGCCAACGTCTATCGTATTAGCTCTAATAAACATGATAATTTAACATGATGCGATATGTGTTTTCCACTTTTCCTACCTTCATTCTAACGAACTTAGAACTGTCCATAAGCGTTTACATTCAAATGATTACGAAGCTGAAAATTCCGGATTTCAATCCCAGCTAGGGTTTTTATTTGTGTTATCACAAATAAATATTTTGTTCCTTGATCCTTATTATTTTCAATATATTTAAGTATCTATTACAACACAAACACAGTAGGTATCTATCTATTGTATATTATATATCGTCGTTTAGTACCCAAAATACAAGCCTTAGTTACTTAGTTACCGTTAAGGTCGATTTGTGCAAGAATTTCCCGTGATATTTATTTATTTAAATTACATTGCTGTTTTAAGAGAACAGCTATGATTTCCGAATATTAATCGCAGAACTCACAGATCATAAGTAGCTTTAACGTACCTACATAATTATATTTGTTATTTAACTACCAAAGTTAGGAAATATTATGATATCTTCTCTATGGACATTGTTAATTAGAAAGGTACGCTTCAAGATTTGTTGTATGTTCACTACACCCCTTGTACGTTTCGCTCTGTTATGACTGTTATAAGTACGTAATACACAATCTGGGTATAAGAAAGTTTAATACAGGGTGTTACAAGATAATAAAACATGAATCTATGAATGATTTTGGACAACTTTTACTATGATAGCCAATACAGGGTGAAATATGAGTCGTGAACAGTAACACGTTTTTCTAACTCTTTAAACAACTAACAATTAAAATGCCCAACAAGTTAGGTACTGAAAAATTGACTAGATTTTTTTTGAATTTTTTTTGTTACGTTTTTTTTATTTTCTAGCTTTAGGATATCCAAAAGGATTTTTAAGACAAATTAATGGAATAATTTAAATTACATCTTCTAATTGAAGTAAATAATAACGGACATTTTGTAATTTCGTGTAAAATGAAATGATATTTATTACATTTAACATTTTAAATAGCTTAAATAGCCGTTATCATTTCTGAAAAACACCTTAAAAATTAGAAAAAGCCACGAAAAATACATGACGATTTCTAAGTGGGGCATTCAATTGTTAGTTATTTGTAGAGTTAGAAAAACGTCTTAGGGCATTTCTCCGAGCGTTTCAACCGCCATGACTTCGGTAGCAACATTATTACCCGATTTCCGTGGGTATCTCATAATTTTTTTGGATATCTTGGTAGTTGTCAACTACGTCTACCAATATATCCGAAAGTTCTTGCATCTCTCACGGGATTCGTGTGATAAAGCTGCCACCGCGTCACGGCGGTTGAAACGCTCGGAGGAATGCCCATTACTGTTCACGACTCATGGTTCAGCGTGTATAAAACCTCAAACAATCAAGAAAAAAAACGACACTTCCATTGTTGTTCCATAAAAATGTGTTCTTCCATACAAACCCTGAAATATTAACAGCCAAAATGTATGGAATAGAAACCTTTATTATTTCATCTGGTATATCACGCATACATCATGTCATGTAAACAGACGGGGAATTTGAAATTAGTGTTCTTTTTTCGTACTCACAGCAAACCCAATTGCAACTGTAAGATTGACCAAAAAGTTTGTTCAAGGGGTTTGCTTCAATATTTTGACGCAAGTCATTCATTCATCATCAGCCTATGTTAGTCCACTGCTGGACGTAGGCCTCTCCTATTAACTATGCTTATAGACGCATTAGGAGGTAAATGCCCATAATCGCCACGCTGGGCAAGCGGATTGGCGATCGCAGTAATGTGTCCACTATGATGACGCTGCTGCCCATCATCAGTCATTCATTCATTCACTACATTTTTTGCAATTAGCACTTCATTTGGATGTGTCTATAATCATTCACCTCAACTCTGGTGAAAGTATCTATAACATACTGTATATATTTTGGCACATCCAAACGGTGAGATTTCTATTTGGCTAATGAAATGAACAAGCTATCGGGCGCGAGATTGCCCTGACTACACAAAACTGGGAGATATATCATACGAGCTCCAATCGCAAGGAAGGGATGAAGTTGTTCTTATTGTTTGTTGTTTTATTAGAAAATGATGACAAGAAACTACGAACTCTTATACAACTAATAAAGCAGGTGAGGGAGGGTACCTTGTTTTTCTTTCAGTTTCTACTTGATGGTGGTGGTTTTTTACGCGCTAGTGCGAGAAAAGGTTATTTTTCTTTCAAATCGGAACTCCGGAGGGCCATCTGTAAGTACTGAAAAACGTCGTACAATACACTTGCGAAAAGGATATTCGTAACATGTATTTTAATTTATATCCAGCGGACTCGTGCGACCTGCAGCAGGTTATCAGACCACCTTGTGGGGGGCCTACCCACACTGAGTCTTCCGGTACATGGCCGCCACTCGAGATATTCGATGCGGGTGACGCAGGACCGGTCATTGTGGCAATCTTTGGGGGATGTCTATTTTCAGCAGTGGACGTCTTCGGCTGATAAAATGATGATGATGATATTTCGTATTATTATATTATAACCAGTGATAGATTTTTTAGGTTCCCCCTAGCGGGATTTCGCGTATAAAAAAATTACGGGTGTGACTCATCATCATCATCTCAGCCATAAGACGTCCACTGCTGAACATAGGCCTCCCCTCTGGACCTCCACATGTACCGGTTAGATGCGACCTGCATCTAGCGTGTCCCGGCGACCTTCATAAGGTCGTCTGTTCATCTTGTGGGCGGACGTCCACTCGAGAACTTTTCGACCCCATCGACCATCTGCTCTGCGTGCAATGTGGCCTGCCCATTGCCACTTCAGCTTACTAATCCGGAGGGCTATGTCAGTAACTTTAGTTCGCCTACGGATCTCCTCATTTCTGATTCGATCACGCAGAGAAACTCCGAGCTTAGCCCTCTCCATAGCTCTTTGAGCGACTCTGAGTTTAGAGATGAGGCCGATGGTGAAGGACCACGTTTCGGCGCCGTAAGTCATCACTGGTAACACACATTGATTGTAGACTTTCGTCTTAAGGCACTGAGGTATGTCGGACGAAAAGACATCGCGTAGTTTCCCGAACGCTGCCCAACCGAGTTGGATTCGGGGGTTGACCTCTTTCTCGAAGTTTGACCTACCTAATTGGACTACTTGTCCTAGGTAGATGTACGAGTCGACAACTTCGAGTACCGAGTTTTCAACAGAAACTAACGGCGTCGGGCTTCTAACACTCTCGTTAGTAATTCCGTACTTACCTCCCTTGATGCACAATGTACTATTATTTAACATGATTGTATTATACATACAAGAGCATATTTTATGAAACAGAAATATGGCAATATAATTAAAGTTTATTTTTCAAGTTACTATAGGAGACCCGCCGAGTGAATCCAAAAAAACCGATCACTGATTATACAGATGTAGTGAGAAATGACTTGCCTTCGGAAACGTTCGTCAACGTCATGCTGTTTCAGTCTATCTCACTGAGACTGACAGTAATAGCTGTCATGCTACTTCAGTCAGACTCGGTGACACTGCCTGAAACAGCATGTGTTTACGAACGTTTCCGAAGACAAGTAATTTCTCACTACACCTGTAATTATAACACACTGAAAGACTGAGATCAGGGCCTAAAAGGTAACCGTTATAATGGCGGGACCAGATCCTGAATTCGTTCGATTCATATTGCATTATTTAGTACTGAATTTGTACTATTTGGTACCTGTTGTAAAAAAAATTGTACCTCTTCTATTTCAAAGTTATATTCAATCAATCTGGTCCCGCCATTATAACGTTATAATGGCGGAACCAGATCCTGAATTCTGTCGATTCATAATTATTGCATTATTTAGTACCGAATTTGTACTATTTGGTACCTCTTGTGAAAAATTAGTACCTCTTCCATTTCAAAATTATACTTCAAACATTAGTCTGGTCCCGCCATTATAACGTTATAATGGCGGAACCAGGTCCTGAATTCGATCGATTCATATTGCATTATTTAGTACTGAATTTGTACTATTTGATATCTGTCGTAAAAAAAATTGTACGTCTTCCATTTCAAAATTATACTTCAAATAATCTGGTCCCGCCATTATAACGTTATAATGGCGGAACCAGGTCCTGAATTCTGTCCATATTCTGTCGATTCATATTGCATTATTTAGTTACAAGAAGTACCAAATAGTACAAATTTGAAGTATAATTGTGAAATGGAAGAGGTACAATTTTTTTTACATCAGGTACCAAATAGTACAAATTCAGTACTAAATAATGCAGTATGAATTGATCGAATTTAGGATCTGGTTCCGCCATTATAACGTTATAATGGCGGGACCAGACTGTTTGAAGTATAATTTTGAAATGGAAGAGGTACAATTTTTTTTACAACAGGTACCAAATAGTACCAATTTAGTACTAAATAATGCAATATGAATCGATCGAATTCAGGATATGGTTCCGCCATTATAACGTTATAATGGCGGGACCAGACTGATTGAATATAACTTTGAAATAGAAGAGGTACAATTTTTCTACAACAGGTACCAAATAGTACAAATTCAGTTCTAAATAATGCAATATGAATCGATCGAATTCAGGATGTGGTCCCGCCATTATAACGGTTACGCTAAAAGGGTTAATTTCTCCTACACCTACGGAACCCTACAAAGTTGTGTTTACCTGGCAAACACAAACAAATTATTGACATCGAAACCCATAAATCTCGCGATTGATCTATCCGTAGCTACTTGGAGATAACGAGAAATCGGTACCAAGTGTGATGGATGACAGCCTCTGGTTATTGTTTAGGCTTGTTGTTCCTTACTTATATTAGCCAGTATATAAGGGTCCATCTCATCAGTATCAACTGTGCGTTATAGAGATCAAACTTAACTGGTCGGATGGTGTTAGATTGGAATAGCAACCCTCGGATATTAATAAAGCTTATTCACATTCACTTAGTTGATGTGAGTATTTTGTTAATAAATAAATATAGACATATTATACAGTCTTCATTAAATTAACCTCAACCATAAGTATTGCGCTGTAGTTAGACATACTTTTGAGATATAAGGTGGAAGTACAGTCAAAGACAAAATAAGGTGTCCACAAAAATGTTCAAAAATAATGTCCCAGTGCACTCTAATTCTGTGTAATAAGAACGTCGTAACATATATATAAGTATGAACGGATTCTTTCGATACTTATTTTTGTACTTGAATGTACTAACATTTGTTAACAGAGAATATTTATTCGAATCACGATATTTTGCTCATATATAAATCTACATAAAGTATTGCCATGTGTTTTGGTAGAGGAGTTTGTAAGTTTTGTTAAATAATTTATTTTATAGGGTGACAATATCAAAATTTCTCAAAATTGCAAATTATATTATTAAACTCCATTGTAAGAGTAAGTGTCAGGTGCTTTTGCTGGAATCCTAATAGATGGCACCTCAGTACAAGTTTGTTTGTCACATATTGGGACTTAGAAATATTAACACTCAGTCCTAATAAATATCAGCCTGTCTTAAAATTAGGCAAATAATTTACATACTAATATAAGCGAATTATTTCAAAGTTGGGATATGAAGCAATAGGTACATTATACTAGACAACTGTACTAGATCGATGTGTGTACATCCTGTGTTATGATCCTATGCTATTTATTTATTTGAATAAATACCCTTGCTGGATTTCGTACCCAGAACCAACACTGCCTTATCTTAGTCACTATTAATTAAGAAACTATGTAGAATCCTCGGAACCTTTGAACAAAGAACCAGCTTTGGTAACATTTTCTTGCCTGACCTAATTTTAGTCAAAGTGGGTCCTGAATTTTCATAAGTTTGTAATATCCGCTGGAATCTAAGGACATGACCTAGATCTGAATGCAGAGCTTATTCACCAATTGCATTGACTAACCAGTGTAACAAGGGTCTCTTACTACGTGTATTTGTTAGGGGACAAGAGATCAGATAACAATAGTAAGGGATTATTAAGAGAGGAACAGATTTGAGAACTTGGCCATCCAGAGCTACCGCAAACTACCTGATTCGCTTACAGACCACAAATACAGTAACTGCACTTCAAACTTTAGATCACTTGCTAGACATTTATAACAATATCAATTTGCAATTGTCAGCCGACATTCACATAGGAATGTGTGGTGTTGTATCTAAGCTTTAGAAATATGGAATCGCGTGGGTAAAACTGGGAGATAAAAAGGTAGCAAACAGTGGTGACGGCAGTAAAAATACATTTGCCACCACCCCAATCTTGCCGCAAGTGTCGTAAAAGTCGACTAAGGGTTTGAAGTATCACTGAATATTCGGATATATAAGATCGATCATGGACAGCAGCATCATCATAGTAGACACACTACCGCGATCGCCAATCCGCTAGCCCAGCGGTGCGATTATAGTCCTCCTAATGCGTCCATACACATAGTTAATAGGAGAGACCTACGTCCAGCAGTATACTGAGAGAGAGACTTTGTGCCAACGAGACCATCCCAAAATAACCAAAATTATAGCCGTTCCAAAAAATTGAAAATTGGTTCACGTGTCTCAGAGATATACATGTATGTATAGAGTAATGTAGGGATGTCCAAGTACATAGATACATTCAGTATAATTGATAACATCCTCCTTTTTGGAAGTCTGTTAAAAAGAAAAGAAACTTATGAAAAACAATTAGATTTGCATCTGAATTCTCTGTTCCAATTTGGTTGTTGCCCGATTTTTGGCACTCGCCTCTCCCATTTGTTCTACATTGTGCCGCTGCATATTTTGCAAGTTGAAGCTGAAGCTTTGTCAAACAGTATATACCCTTACCATCACTTTGACGAAGTTGTAATACTTCTTTTTAATAGCCTGTTGAAAAGTATCTCACTACTGGGCAAAGCCCTCCCCTATTTCCCGAAATTCGTCTATGTTACATGCAACCACCTACTCTTAGTTGTACGAATCTATGTCGTCCCGCCATTTCCTTTTTGGCCTGTCTCTGCTACGGGAACTTTGTGGGGCACAATTGGTTGTTGTGTTCGGTTCGTCCCTCCTCGTCGTAAGAATTAGGTATTCGTCATTTTTTTAGGCAGATATTGGTCCCATTTTTTGTACTGCCCCTACTCGATTTTTTTAATTTAAGGGCCCCTTTGTGTGTAGGGCTCGTAGTATTTATTTTTATTTATTGGGGAAAAAAACAGATACAAGCCATTAAGATACACGTAAAATGAGATTATACAAAGGAAGACACAGCTTACATACAGGGTGTTTGGTTAGCGGTGTCGGAGCTTTTAAGGGCTTAAACTACAATCAATTTTATCGATAAATTACCGTACAATTTTTTTTTTGTGCCAACGATAATTAAATGGCAGCCATTTTAAAAAATTTAACAGACGAATACGGGCGCACGTGATATTTCTGGAATTATACGTTTGTTATCGGTTCTATCCCTGCAAAAAATCTCGTTAGAGAGCTCATTAGATAAGCAAACTAATTAAGTTAATCATTTGACTCAACTATTTGAACAACAAGGCTAAAAAAAATTTTAAAATTAAAAATAGTAAAAAATTCACCTTAATTTTTCAATTAATTTAATTTTGCTTGAAAACTAGGTAATTAAGATAGGTTTTTGGTTTTGTTATTTATTAGTACAGTATGTCAGCTAAAAAATAAAACCATAATTACAGTTATACCTTAAGTACTTTACGAATTACAAGTGCTCAAACATACACCAAAACAGCTGCATTTAGCGTTCCCGATGCAAAATCCATAAACAAATGAATGTCAGCAGTGTACTGACTAGTGAAGTGGCCGCCTTCCATCCATCCACTGCATGTTTGAGCACTTCTAATTCCTAAAGTACTTAAGGTATAACTGTAATTATGGTGTTTTGTTTTCTCTAACATCCTGTACTAACAAATAACAACACCAAAAACCTATCTTAACGACCTAGTTTTCATGGAAAATTAAATTAATTGAAAAATTAATGTGAATTTTTTACAATTTTTAATTAAAAAAAATTTTTTAGCCTTGTTGTTCAAATAGTTGAGTCAAATGATTAGCTTAATTAGTTTGCTTACCTAATGGGCTCTCTAACGAGATTTTTTTTGCAAGGATAGGACCGATAACAAACGTATAATTCCAGAAATATCACGTGCGCCCTTATTCGTCTGTTTGAAATTTTAAAATGGCCGCCATTTAATTATCGTTGGCACAAAAAAAAATTGTATGGTAATTTATCGATGAAATTGATTGTAGTTTAAGCCCTTAAAAGCTCCGACACCGCTAACCAAACACCCTGTATATCCTAACACAGATCTCATTAGGAGTAACGTAAAGTATTACGCTACTTCTCTTGTTAGGTTAATCTGCCACAGATGTTAAGTCAACCGTTTAGATATATTTTTTTAATTGTCTTACCATAGTTCAAATTCTGGTGAATCGTTGAAGTTCAGTTTAAGCAAACAATAGAGACTATTTTAGAGAATTCCTGGTAAGGGAACATACGTGACGGAACGTTTTATATTCAGCCGCAGATACATGCAGTTTCTAAACTCGAGGAAAAATACATTTCCCAGCAAACTGGGATGAATTATACTAGCGTGGGAAGCATATTAAAACGCATGTTAGTTGTAAGACGTACCTATGATTTTTTGAAAAAACAATTCCCGCAAAGTTAATGTACGAAAATAAAACATAGCGATATAGGCCCTGCAAAAATAGATCTTATTGTAAACAAAAATCTAATTTAATTCTACCCCAGATACTTTCTCTCAAGAAAAATCAAACCCAAACCACAAAGTTATGCAGCGAGAGAGTAATCAACTAATGGTCCTGTGTTTGTCCCCAACTTGTCCCGAGCCATTAAACTGGAGGAAATGTTTGTATAATAAGAGATTTTCATCAGAAACACCGCCTCCCAAGGAAACGGCTCTAATAATCTGCGGAAAATGCAGGCACCTGGCAGGAAGATATGCTGAAACATCTCACGTGCCTATAGTTTGCGAACAAACTATTGAAGTGACTATTTAACTAGCTGAGATACTTGCGTAACAGCTTCGCTTTATGATCTGTATTTTTGTACTATATTAGTTTAATATATATCTTAGTATAGAGAATGGGCCTTTTTACGCACTAGTGAGAGAAGTGGTTCATTTCATGTCAGAAACTGAAACACTTCTCATGAGACACTTGCAAAAAGGAAATTCGTAACTCGTGTACCCTCTTCGGTCGTGTTTTAATTCGTTTCACTCTTAGTGTCACATAATCGCCTTTCGTTCCACACTCCATTTTTTCGCACTAGTACCGTACTGTTTAACTTGACTTACATACATACACAAGTTTACTTTACTTTCTTATCTTAAATTTACCCGAAAAAAAAACAGATTGAAACTTTGAAAATGTGGATTTCATATTTGTCTACTTGTTGCAAAATTTATTTAGCGACCTATGTAATTTTCTCCAAAAGGAAATATTTCCAAACTCAAGATTTATTTTATTTTACTTTATTTCAAGTAACTATAAAGCTATCATAACAGTTACCCAAACCCAATGCGATAGTGTAAGATGAACTAGATAATTTCAAACGACATTGTGGGTATTTAACCTCAAAATACAGTGCACCGTACAAGCTTGACACCTAATGGGCAACTTAAGTATTTAGATGAGCTTGTAGTACACCTAATTACAAGTTAGGTAGTTAGGTATACTGTCGCCATCAGACATTATGCCGACTGTACCACTGTTATTGTTTTGACATTTATCTAAGATTTTTTCTTCAAGTTGCAGGCATGTAGTAGTAGATACTGTTCTTGATATTTTAATATATCCCCGATCTTCAATAAAATATGTGTCGAGTTCCACGGATTCGCGTTGGGTGTGGAACGTTATATTTTATTTTAGTTGTGCGCCTGGGGACGACGCCGACTATTGATTTAAGACTTAAAGTTCGTAAGCACAGAACTTCTTTTCTGCACATGTAATGCTATCACAGGTTTTGTTGTAAATACTCGTTAGGGTGTTTCATTTTTGAAAATTGTGAAATTCTCTCTGACTTTGCTCACGCCCTAAGTTTCTCTGATATAAAAATGATATATTTAAAATTTTATTGAGATTGGATAACGTTTAGAGGTTGCACACTTTTGAAAGTGGAGCCAAAGCCCCATACATTACGAAAAAAATACTTTGTTATAAATTCATAAAAAATAATGAATCAACACTAAAATTACTTCGGAAAGTAGATTCTATCGTCAAATATAAAAAAAGGATTTTATTCTTTAAGCACGTGTGTGAATTTACTATAACCTTAATATGGTATTATTTATAAAGTAACCTAGATCCCGGTTTTTTACTTAATTTTAGGCCATAATTGGATGTTTACATGTAGTACACTAATCTATTATAGTTATGAAACTAGTAAAACACTGGGAATTAGGTTTTCATAAAAGTGCCCTATAAATATTTTTTAGAATTTATACCTATTTCCAAAGAATAAATTCTCATTTTTAATATATGACATTAAATTCGACTTTTCCATTCTTTTTCAGTGTTGGTTCATTATATTTGATTAATTTATAACAAAGTAATTTTTTTCGTAATGTATGGGGCTTTGGCTTGACTTTCAAAAGTGTGCAACCTTTAAACGTTGTCCAATCTCAATAATATTTTATATATATCATTTTTATATCAGAGAAACTTAGGGCGTGAGCAAAGTCAGGGAAAATATCACAATTTTTTTTTGCCCATACAAAAGTGAAACACCCTAATATTCATACTACTCGTATTCCGTGCGCCAGTCGAAAACGAAAATAATCACCAAATTAAAAATAAATATAAAAAAAACGAATTTCAACCGATTTCTCCAAGATCCCATCATTACACCCCGACTTGCCAACGGAACCATCTCGATTTGTTTTGAAATCAGTTAAAAAAAGAATTATCCAAATCAGTTGGCTTGATATTGGGCTATGTGTCCATTTGTCTTGCACATGTTTTATCAGAACCGGACCAAATTGAAATGGGACTGATCGGTAAGCTTCAACTTTCAAATAATAAAAATCATCAAAATCATCAAATTTGATTGAGAAGCTCCTTTTTTGAAGTCTGTTGAAAATGTAAACAATTCGTTTGTTGCCTTTACAACCCCCAATAACACATATCGTGAAACACGTTAATAGGTAGATTAATTTTCATGTTAATACTAATAATTATGAATAATTTTAACTAAAAATGTATCTATAAACTCAAGGTTTATAATTTCAACTTATCACCAGGCCAATATTGTATTTGAAAGTGCGTGAATATGAAAGAATGCAGGTTTTAGGCTTATTTACTGTTTTTCTATTGGTTCTCGGAATATGTGCCTTACTAGCTGTTGCCTGCAACTTCGTCTGCCCAATTTAGTGAACAGGTCGCCTCTGTAGATGTAGTGTTTTTCAAAGTGATTTTACAAGTTTCGTAAAATATTTACATCCATAAGTACTTATCTCCCATTGCTGCTACTAGTAAAAACCTACATTATCTATGCAAATTATAAACGAGTGCGCAAGACAGCAAAAACTGCAATATCCATTGACAATCTTTGCAGATAAGAAAAAACGGACTACAAAAACAATACAAAACATCTTACAAAGAATTTACAAGCCCTCATTTAAAGACGGATCAAAAAGAAAAAAGATTCAAACATGTTTAAAGGAAGCTTGACCCATTTAAAAGACGCAGAACCTTGAAGCTCCCTTTTAGAGAGGAATTAAAGTGCTTTGACACAAAAGGGGGATTGGAACCGGCTGCATCCGTCTGGGGACGATGGAGACTGTCGCTTTAATACCGGGCAGTTATTTAATCGGTCATCCTGAAAAATATGGCGACCGTCTAATGGTTTTTGATACTCTTTCTGCCACTATGGGGCGGTGAGATGGGTGCTGCCATAGCGATGGCGTTAGGTAAAACGAACTGTCAAAATAAATACGCGAACTTCATTTATTTCATATTTTTTGATTAATTTATTATTCATTCAAACCCCTGTTTTAGAGTTCAATTATCAGTTTGGCGACCGTTTTCTAATCGTAATCTAAAGAATAATGTATTTTATGTATTAGGTCAATACCTAATGACCTACCAAATTTTGTCAACAATATTTTAACACTTTATTGGGGGATTTCTTAATATACGCAAGTGGATTGGCGATGGCAGCTGTGTATAGTGTGTATCCACTATGATGATGTTGCTGCCCATCATAAATGAATGGCCAATGACACTGCATCTATTAGTCGACTCTTACAGCACCCACACGGTGACAAATGTATTCCTATTGCAGTAACCACGCTCTTGCATAGCAAATTATGACATTTAATATCAAGAAATGCCTTAAAGAACACCCGAAATATATTTGGGGTACGAATGTAGGTCTACAATTAAGCGAGGAATCCAAAATTATAAATGCACATAGATACCTACCGTTGAAATGCAATTTTGGTTCCATTCTCCCCAGCCACCTGCAGCCAAAACTAATTTGTAATATTTAATACAAATCTGAGCAGTAAACTAAGCTGGGTATTTGGGCGGCCAGGGAAACCATTCATTTGTAATTATAATCCTTCATTAAAAGCAGACTTAGTGGATTACGCCTACTCCTATTAATGTTTCATTTGCATTTTAATATTGTCTACATTTTCAAATGTGGTGAAATTTACCTGCCACTTCACATGGAATGGTGAAAACCGATAGTACTGCAGATTTTCAACAAGTAAAATTTTATGTAGGTATAATAAGTACCTTGCCTAATGTAATTTTAAAATGTATAATTATTAATAGGAATATAAATGTAAATGGCAACACCTCTTAGGGTTCATGTAACTTATATTATCAAACTGGAATCAGAAGGGGATTTGAAAGTACTGTTGACACAACAGAATGACACAACATTTACCAAGAAAAGAGTTGTTGATACAGCGTTTGTATTTGATACGGGCGAATATTTTAGTAGCGATTACTATCGGACCTAGGAAACCTGTTTACATAAATTTCTTTAGGAAATCAAGGTATTTTTTTCATACTATAATCGAGCACGCAATGTATTGCATCCACACACTTAAAGTAGACATAAGTCATCTAAACGTCATACGAGTGTCATATCAGTTGGCCGGCATACATTGCTGCTGGGTTGCACTTTAGAAAAATCATTGCACCTAATTAACAACAAAATTTAACGAAATGATTTTCTTATACTACTCGTAGGATCAGATATTATAGCTGGATTAATTATTAGCCCGTATCAAATACCCACGCTGTAGATGTAGGGAGTGATTAATTAATCTATTGTCTGTAAGTATCTGCACTTAAACTATGAATATTCATGAATGAAAATAAATGCATAAATGATAAAAGTAAGCATTGGTTACATAACTTTATAAGAAAGCATTGGTAAAGCATTAGACTAAAATTATCCATAGTAGGTATCGCTTTATTGGAAGTTTTTATTTATATTTTTTATGTTAATGTATACGCCGAGGCAATCCAACAATACTTATGCCATTCGTCAGTAAAAAAAAAAAATACAAAATTGGCTGACTATCCATAGCATTTCACGTCTTTGACATTATAATTGTTGTGAACACGTTCGCTGATATACTTTTACGTTAATACTAATAAATATCAATAATTTTAACTAAAAATGTATGTAAACTTAAGGTTTTAAGTGGTAATAAAATTACGATTATGTTCTTAAAGTGCGTGTTCTTAAACTATTATTTGACCACCCCCATAACTTAAAGTAACTATACCATTTTTTTAACGCATTTAATATCATCGATTCAGAGATACCCAGTTGTTTCTCCTACAAACTTCCACTTCCCTCCCCCTCTTTACCCCTAAAAGATCGTTTTCTGAGAGCCTTCTACGAAAATTGCAAATTCGAAGCAACTCTCTGTCACTCCAATGAGGGTTTTTGATACTTTTTCTGCCGCTATGGGCAGGTGAGATGGCAGCACTGAGCGGGGGTTTTGACGAATTGTCAAAATAAATACGCGCATTTAATTTTCTATATATTTATAGGTTTATTTATTCTGAAAACCATTACTTTAGGAATATTGTTTTCTAAAATAAATAAAAAAAATAGTTCCAAGTCAATTCCCATTAAATTAACAAAGTTAAAGTAATTATTTTTAATACCAGTGACTTTGCGCGCCTGTTTTATAGCTCCGTTTTCAGTTCGACGACCGTGTATTAGTCGTAATCCATTACAAAATCATTCTCTTCCAAATAAAATAGAATTTCAATATTTTAGGCCCAGGTGCCTATGAATAGTATGAATCTGACAGCTGTCGAGACCAGGTGCGTACGAAGCGCCGCCTGGTGGCAGAAAAATTATCGAAAACCCTACCCATCAACAGACAATTTTGATCACCACCATCTGACAATTTTGAGTCCCTCCAAGTGAGACGAGAAAAAAGAGATTTGGTATTTTTATACAAATTAATAAATAATTTAGTTGATTCTAAAGATCTCTTGAGCAAAATATCATTTAAATGTCCCAATTTTAGAACACGGTCCACTGCATTACTTTCTGTTCCTTTCAGTCGCAAAGTATATGTTAATAATAAATATTTATACAGAGTGTGTAACACATACAATAAGAAATATTCGCATATTGATTTGTTCCATCTGAGCTACAATAGTTTGATTTCCGTCTTAAAACAAAAAGCGAAAAATAAAGACACTCGTTATGTGTAGGTTTGTGTTAGGTAGATGATTTAAATTTAAATTGTTTGTTGTTTAGTTTAAGTCACATTTAGATTGAGCAGATTAAAGTATTTGATTTGGCTTGTATTCAAAATGTATAAGTAATTGATTATTAATTATTATATTTTAATTATTAATTTCTAATGATTGATTTGAATTTAATTTGCATGCATTAATTACATCTCAACTAGCATCTTCCGAAGCAAGGAAAATTGTATTAGTTTTAAGTGGAAACTGTTTTGGCGCATGTTATAATTACTCTGTTTACCCTATTGTATTATTAAGTGCTGTTTGTTTCCCAAATAAAAAAAAAATAAAAAAAAAAACAGTAGTGATTTAATAATAATTAGAAAACAATTTATTTCAATATATCTAACTAGGTAGGTATATTTTGTTTTGTATTGTTTACGATAGGTAATTAGGGTTCCATACCAAAAAGGTACAAAAGGAACCCTTCTTGTGCGAATAAATATAATCACCACGGAAGCTATCGATTTGAAATTTCGTATACTTCTGAATAAAACTAACCGCATCACATTGACTATGTTATATTTTTATTTTACTTTTATTAGAAAGGGAATACTTAGATAATCTATGTCGCTGCGAGATACTGTCGCTTTAATCATGTGGTAGATAACCCAATACATTGAATCAATAGAAAAAAAACTCCCACGTCATCTACGCTCCATCCTTTGATACCTTAATGATAAAATAATCGTTCCAATTCGGGTGTAATGGATTACCTGTCCTATACTATATTTTATTAATGGTTCCTTCTAAAATTCGAACATCAAGGATAGTGGACAATGCCAATGACCCACATGCCTAATGACAAGCTTATGTACAGTGAGCATTGAGAATAACATTCGGATTTCTTTGCTGTTATGTTTACATTCGCGCCCGATTTAGAACTGCAAGCACAATAGGAGGACAATAAAATTCGGATTTGGTTCTTAGAGCGGTCACGATACACGATTCAACATAGTCTATATGGCAGCAAAGCACGCTCATCTTAAACGACACGCATTCACTTTTGGTGCATGGAACATACTCTAAGATTAAGATATCGCTGCCGCTTTTGAGCAAAGCCCGTATTAGACGGCAGGCGACAAGCTCTGCTGAATATTTGAATCGAACGAATGAGGGTTTTCGATATTTTTTCTGCCACCAGGCGGCGCTAGAGTAGGCGTCGGGTCCACACAGCTGTCAGATTCATACTATTCATAGGTACTTGGACCTAAAATATCGAAATTCTACTTTATTTAGAAGTTTATTGATTTTGTAATGGATTACGACTAATACACGGTCGTCGAACTGAAGACTGAGATCTAAAACAGGCACTCAAAGTCACTGGTATTAAAAATAATTTAAATAACTTTGTTCATTTCATGGGAATTGCCTTGGAACTATTTTATTTATTTATTTTAGAAAACAATAGTCCTAAAATAATGGTTTTCTGAATAAATAAACCTATAAATATGTTGAAAATTGAATGCGCGTAAATATTTTGACAGTTCGTTAAACGTTCGGCTCAGTGCTGCCATCTCATTTTTATTTTATTTTATTTATTGGAGAAACAACAGGAATAGATTACAAAACAGAACATATGAAAATTGTGGGAAAAATTAACATGCATCTACCCCCTTAAGAGTTCTCACTAAAACATATGTATACATCAAGAACACAAATTAACGCTAACACTACATTACAACTAAGGATTAATCAATAATAATCAACAGCTTAATATGACTAAAGCTACAGTTAAATTAACAATTTAGTTATAGCAACAACTACTTAGAATCGTGAGAGGCTAAGATTTGTGAAACCTTAAGTTTAAATAAGTTTTTATTTGCATTAAACATATCGACGGAGACGGAATGCTTATTATACGCATTACACAAACGGCGTAGGGGCGCACGGACACCGGCGTTGCTAGAGGATATTGGTGCGGCAAACAAGGCATTGGAGCGCGAGGTGGGACGAGAAGGTACCCTAAAGCTTATTTTATCTAGGAGCTCGATACTGTTGTAGTTACTTCTGCAGATGTTATATAACGTCATGGCATCTGTGAGAATACGTCTATTTTCGAGAGATGTCATGTTGTAGTGTTCTAGTAAGGCGGCATATGACATCTTTTTACCAGTGAGGCGTCTGTGCATGGCACGAAGGAACTTCTTCTGAATCATCTCAATTGCTTTACTATACTTTTCATAAAGTGGATTCCAAATAACAGATGCGTATTCAAGGTGGGGTCTTACAAGGGATTTATACAATATCAAATAAGTTTTTGATTCCTTGAATACCTTCGCTGTTCTCAGGATGAAACCTAGCATTTGATAACCTTTGGATACTATTCGCTCGACGTGTTCTCTGAAGTCTAGTTTGTTATCAAAGTTCACACCCAAGTCGATGTGATGTATTTTGTTTTATTTTTTGTGATGGATATTTGTTTGCATTTATCACTGGCTAATTGTAACTTATTACGGTTGCAGTAAGCGAGAAAGTTATTTAGATCTTTCTGGACATCTATACAGTCGGCAATGTTGTTAATGACTTTATATATTTTTAAGTCGTCTGCGAACATGAGAAACTTGCAAGTCTTGAAACAGGGTTTAATATAATTGATAAACAATGTATATAGAAATGGACCAAGTATAAGAGCCTTGAATTACGCCCGATGTTACTTTTGTAATATCCGATCTATATCCATTTATAACCACTATCTGTGCTCTATTTGTGAGATACGACGCGAACCACCTAAGAAGATTCCCGCGAATGCCATTAAAAGCAAGTTTTTTTAGAAGGAACATATGGTCTACTTTGTCAAATGCTTTTCTAAAATCCGTAAAAATGACGTCTACTTGTTGTCTTTTATCCATACATTCAAATAAGTTATTAGTATAAAGCATAAGGTTCGTTACAGTTGATTTTTTTTTCATAAATCCATGTTGCTCTGGTATGATATGTACTTCTAATAGGGGATAAATCACATCATGTACGAGTCCTTCAAATAACTTTGGGAAACAGGACTGGACAGATATTGGTCTGTAGTTAGTTACTTGAGAGCGTGAGCCCGTTTTATGGATTGGTGTCACGTGGGATATTTTCCATCGTTGAGGGAAAATGCCTGAAATTAAACATTTGTTAAAAATTAGGAACAACGGCTCAACAAGTGCTTTCGCAGAATTTTTAATTAAAATTGGACTAATTTTGTCTGGACCGGCGCCCTTATTTAAATCAATACTATTAAGCTTTTTAAATATGCTACCTCTGTTAATAGTAATATTAGAGAGATTAGGAGCATTATTAGAGGTCGGAAAATCGAAGTGGTTATCATTATAGTTACAAATATCCTGCCCTGGTTCGAACACTGACTTGAAAAAAGTTGAGAACAAATTTGCAGTCTGTTCAGGTGTGGAAGAAGATTGGTTTTCATAAAATATCATCATAGTGACAGAAAAAGTATCAAAAACCCTCATTCGTAGGATACAATTTGGACCCAACCTATAGATTCCACGTCTGGCAACTATCAAGGTGACATTGGGAGGCTTATCGCCTGCCGTCTACTGTGGGGCGTGGGCTTTAAAAAGGCTTAGAGCGGACCGTCCACAGAAGCTGTTTTATAGCTTTCGGCATAAGATTCTATCGGGATGATAGATAACCTAATGGTAAGCTGTAACTGTCGTCCATGATTTACCAAGACACCAGCAGGTTCATAAGCGCAGGTGGAAATAATTATGATCTTTTCATGGAGGTTTGAAGGAAGTGAACACAGCGGGAATTTTATGCTTTTTTTGTCAATGTAAATACATTAATATGTACCGGGCCTCTCTTGAATTATTAAGTAGTTTCTGCCATAGAGGCGTCTTTTCCATTCCCACACAGCTGGTACCAAATTGTCCTTTAGCACAATATGAAGGAGACATCAGGTTCACCAAAACCAGTCAGTAGCGAGTACGACATCAGAATTTGAGCCCTTGATATAAACTTGATCGAAACTACTATCTATGGATACGTAGGTGGAATACGAACCCACATCCTCAGCTTTCGCCACGGATGCCTAAATCCCTCTGCTACTTGATCTCAGCGTACACTGATCGAATTTCTCAGATATACCTATGCAATCAGTAAGGCTAGGCACCTTTTATATTATCTTTGGCTTACTTAAGATCTAATTAAGTAATTACCTATGATTTATAATTTAGGTAGGGATACAGTAGCGTTACTACTTTAAAATGGAAGACAAATCAGAATATTTTATAATATAATTTGATCTGGTTCACATAAACTTAACTATACACCGGTACCTACCTATACATTCTGTACCTGGTGCAAAGGTTGTACGTCGCAGTTCAACGTGGTAACGCGGCTAGTGTGATGGGTACCTTTGCGCCAGAGACGAGCCGTGGGGGACTTTTTGACGAGACTTAATCTTAGTCCTAAGTTGTTTTTCACCTACTCTAAGTTTAAACTGCTTTTATTCCGCTTCCTTAGGTTATCTGGAAGAGATCGCTTTTTAGCGATAAGACCGCCCATTGTAATACCTATACCTGTAACACTGTATATCTGTTATTTTACTGTTTTTTGGTGTGCAATAAAGAGTATTGTATTGTATTGTAAATCACAACAAATTACAATTTTAACAAAAAACAATACAATGTTTTTTTTTAAATTGTAATTTGTTGTGATTTTATATCAATAAAGAATAAAGAGTAAACTATGCACTATATATACACTATATTATAAAGATACAAAGGAGAGGATCACGCACGCTACAAGCATCAGGATTTACTTTTGAGCTGCAGAATCCTAAAAGGAAATTTATGTTTCGCGTCCCATTGTAGGGCACCCCGAGTGGGATAATCGTTTAATTCCACCGACAATTCAAACAAACATAAAACAAGTATATGAATACGCGAAATGAGTCGCCGAATTCATCTGTGGGATGGCAGCCAATAATTGATATGGTAAACTCGTTCCATCAATTATGTATATGTTACGTCCTATCTCTCATTTCATGCGACACAATTCACACAATTTTGTTGGCAGTGTGAACGTTTTTAATCACTTTACCCTTCTGTTGCGAAGGTTTTTGCTTTGCATAATGTGGTTACGGAATGCTACATATCTACTGCTGTTCAATTTAAAACTTAATTTCAACGTTTTATTTAACTGTTTGGGAAGTTTGGAACAGCAGTTTTTACATCGGTACAATCGCAAAATAATGATAGACCGCATGGTGAAACATTTTTACTATCTAATAACATTTTCCTGGTCTTTTATTATGGTAAAGGTATAAGATCAAAAGAGATTATTATATACATATATTCTAAAAATTTTAAAGGACTTTATAAATTGAGGAGGTTCTCGATTCGACAGATTTTTTTATGTTAGTTACTCCATACCTCTGAGAATCGTTAACCGATTTTCATTAAACCTGTAATTCGGAGATGTTTGTATCAACTATACCGTAATAGTTAGTTATTTATACGTATGCCTACCCTTTATTTGAACGTCGTGTGAAGACACTCCCGAGCGACCAGTCCTTTGCCAGCATTACCAGTAGGTACTCTTAAAAAAATGATATAATATACTTACAAAACCATTGCACTATGAGAAATTGATAAGAAAGGCAATTACTACGAGCAATTAAAAGGATCATAAACAGTCGTAACTTAAATAGAACTCCTATGTAAGAATACCGTATACTTCTTCGTATTATTGTTTAGCTTGCCCACCCCTGCTGTCACTCACATACCTATGAGTATATACATATGTATAAGCAGGGTAGAGCCTACTAATTATGTATATATTAATTTATTTATTTAAGCTTTATTGCACAATCAATGAAAAAAAGTACAAATGGCGGACTTAATGCCTTATGACATTCCCTACCAGTCAACCATTGGTTCAAACAGAAACTTGTATTAGGTGCAGGATTGTCAACATTGAAAAGAAATAAGAAACACAAATCAACACTACTACATTGGTTATATATATCTATTGACTAAGTATCCCGTGATTGACACTCAACCCTTTGGTTTTGGCAGCTTGCATTTTTAAGAAAGAAATATTATACTTTTCTTATAGACTTAACATTTCTTTTTTATATTCTTACGATTGAAATATAACGCGGTCGCTTACAATGCGCCTCATAAGAAAGCCAAAACGGCACAGAGGGTGGAGAGAGCTATGGTAGGAGTCTCTTTGCGAGATCGTACTTATTAGAAATGAGGCCATCTGCAGCAGAACCAAAGTACCTAAATGATGTAGCTCTCCAAATCGCTAAACATAAAACACTACACATAGGGCATATTGGCCTAAGAACCGATGGCCATTGGGGCAGAAAGGTTTTCGAATGGCGACCATGTACCGGAAGGCGCAGCTTGAAGTGAACTGATAATGACCTGGTGAAGTTCGCAGAAATCAGCTGGGTTCCATCCAGTGGCGGAGAACCGGTCATTGTGGCAATCTTTGAGGAAGACTTATACCCAGCAGTGAACGCAAGGAAACAAGTTAATGTAGCCGTACCACGAGTTAGCAAGTAACGTTTATATTACCGGTTACTCACTACGTAAAGTATTTAGTCCATTTCTTTCGCTCCAATATATCAGTGATAGCGTGTGCCGTGTGGTGACGGCAGCAAGAATACATTTGTCACCACCCCAACTCTTCCCGCGGTTGTCGTAAGAGCCGACTAAGGGATTGAAGTGTCACTGACAATTATTTGATTTGATTGATGATGGGCAGCAGCGTCATCATAGTGGTCACATTACTGCGATCGCCAATCCGCTTCTGGGCAAGCGATTATGGACGTGGCGATTATGGGCATTTACCTCCTAATGCGTCTATACGCAATTACGCATAGTTAATAGGAGAGGCCTACGTCCAGCAGTGGACTGAGATAGGATATGATGATGAGCGTGATAGACTGCTTCGCTTATCGAGTAAACGCAAATCTCATGGTAAGGCTACTGCTTGGCATTCCAGCCATCACTAGCCCGGGTCAAGGGAGCTTGCGTCACATGCGAGCAAGGATGCAACTAGATCGTTTCCTGATTTAGGATTTATGTTGCTTGGTTGAAAACATTGCTTGGTTTGAAAATTACTTCTCGTCGGAATTTTTGTTTCGTTTCTTACAGCAAGCTTTAAGCTTACCGTGGGATAATATGTGTAAGATTGTCTCCCTTTTCTTCAATTATTTTATCCAATCCTGCATTAATATTTTTATCAGTGAGCTCTAGTAGTAATCATGTATTACCAATTTACCATGTAATAACGGGGTGACCATGTTAGGTTTGAAAACTTATATTGGGTACAATTAATGTACTCGTTAAACTGACTGTACTAAGATTAGCTGATATCTACGAATAAATAAAACATGGACGCCACACGTTATACTAAATTGTCTTTCAAAAACGGTCCTGAATTTTAGTTGACAAATGTCACTCCCACCACCGCAATGAATTTCAATGTCAACCTATAAAAACTTAAACCGCCATAAATTTTAAAATAGTTGTGATTGGGCCTTCAAAGTTTTGATTGGCCATATTCTATAATCATTTGTCAAAGATGTTGCGCCGAAATATGCGTGGTGTTAAGAAAAGCGCTATGTCCTGCCCATCTTGGCACAATTGAACAATAAAATTGTGTTTAGGGGCATTTTTGAGCTGGTATTAGACGTCCATGTTATACGAGTATTATAATATATAACGTTCGAAGGCTGATATGATGTTGAGTCTGTTGTAGGCATCGTAGCACTTTTTGTGCTACGACGCAGTTCGTAGCACATTATTGTTGTAGCGTGCAATAACGAAGACCAAAAATATCTGTACGGTATATAAGCAGATATAGGTAATTATTTAAAATTAGTGCCTACGTTATCCTACTTATAACCCCTGGAACGCCGCTGTCAAAAATTTTCCGAGCAAATTAATATTAATGATTTTAATGATTTTGAATTATAGTCCAAATGGATTATAGATTATGGGCAATTACCTCCTAATGCGTCTACACGCATAGTTAATAGGAAAGGCCTACGTTCAGCAGTGGACTAATATAGGCTGTTGATGTTTGTATGTATGTAGTTGTTTACTGCTAGAAATGGAAAACGATGCTGAGGCATGTGGGACACACAAGATTAGTTACAAAAACCAGTACCAATACAAAATTAAACACAAATTAAAACTTCCTTATCATACTAAATACATACGGTATACTATACTATATACATACATACGGTAATATTTCCCAAATGACTGGTACTTACACCGTTTTCATTTAATTTAGATGCAACACGATAAGTTTTAGCTTGCACAATTTTTATTTTCATAAACAAACATTTCAATTTGGACACCTGGAATAGGGATATGTACGAATTTTTTAATTGGCCGCTTCTTATATTTAAACATAACTCATCAAAACAGTTACTTTAGTTTTAAACTTAACTAAAGTACCGGTGTGAAGTTAGCAGCCTAAAGTTAGCGGCCCATGATAACCCGACCAAATAAAAAAGTCGCAGTGATGATACTATACTAACGCATTAAAAACCGGTTTTAAGTACAATCTAAACGACAAAGCCATGTTAATATAATAAATGAAGTTCTAACATATTATTTTTTATCAGAAACAATTACTAAAACTGCGAGAAAACATAAATATTTCTTTGGGCTGCTAACTTCACACTTTCGCAAACGGGTCGAGTAGAGTTTGAGATGTAGCATCCCAGAGAATGAAGCTGTAAAACGATTTTTTGTAGGCTGTCGTAATAGTCAGCTTAATAGAGAATATTAAAACGAGGAGTTCTATCTTCTAGAACTAAATTTGACAGAGTTCTGAAGAACATACTGAGAAAAAGGTTAAAAATCGGAGAAACCCAAAGTTTGATTAGTAGCATCCCAGAAACAGTAGCTCTGCGACCCGACATCACAAATGTTCTAAATAGAGGGCTAATTGAAGCACTAATAAATAAAGAGTTCTATCTTCTGAAATGAGAACTGAAAAAGTTATATGGAAAGTACTGCGGAACATGCCATGTTCCGAATAAAGTAACATTTCCAAACCTGCAGCTCTGAATCATACTTTTGTAATAGACCTTTAAGATAGGTAACTTAAAAGTTAATACAAAAAGGAAGACAGTTACCTTCTAGAACGAAATTTGATATACATCTGAAGAAAATACTCAGACGGGTAAAAAACTGGAGAAATCCAAACTTTCACCAGTAGCATACCAGAGACAGTAACCCTGCGCCCTGGTAACGTAAGTGTTCTGGATAGCGGTTCTATTGAAGCACTTAAAATTAAGGAGTTCCATCTCCTGCAGCTAAATCTGGTAGAGTTCTGCATACAATATTATGGAACATGTGTTACTCAACTAAAGCCGAATTCGACAAGTAGCATCGCAAAACCTATAGATCTGATATATTAATTTGCAGATTTTGATAATACAACGCTTATAAGTGCACGTAAAAATGAAGAATTCTGTCTTCTAGAACGACATTTGAAATAGTTCCAAAGAAAACACCATGAAATGGGTCAAAAACGGGAGAAACGCAAAGTTTGACTCGTAGCATCCCAGAGGCAAAAACCTTGCGACCTGGTATAGCAGGTGTTCTGGATAGTGAGTTTCTTAAAGCTCTTGAAATCAAAGAGTTTTATCTTCTGCAGCAAAATCTGATAGAGTTCTGCACAAAATAGTACGGAAGGGGTCATACTTGTTTAAAGTAGAGTTTGATAAGTAGCATCCTAAAAATTATTGCTCTCAATAATACATTTGCAGGTGTTCCTATTACACAACATATAAGTTCTTCCAAAAATAAGGAGTTCTATCTTCTATAACGACATTTCATGAAGTTCTGGATAAAAAACTGAGAAATGGTAAAAAACTGGAGATATCCAAAGTTTGACTCGTAGCATCCCAGAGACAGTAAACCTGCGACCTGGTATCGCTGATGTTTTGGATAGCGTAATTATATAAGCACGCAAAATCAAGGAGTTCTATCTGGTGGAACGATATTTAGTAGAGTTCTGAAGAAAAGACTGAGAAAGGGGTTAAAAATTTAACAAAACCATAGATTGCCTCAAAATTGACGGCTCAAAAACGGTTCTCAATATTAATTACACGGCAAAATCTTATTTATAGCATTGGTTATGTCCTAACATATCACTTTTTGTCGGAAATAATCACTATTACTTTGAGAAAACAAAAATATTCACTTAGGCTGCTAACTTCACACTTTTGGAAAGCGGGTCGAGCAAAGTTTGAGGAGTAACATCCCAAAAAAGGAAGCTGTACAACAATTTTTTGTTAACCTTTGAAAAAGTCAGCTTATTGAAGAATATTCAAAAAAAGAGTTCGTTCTTCTAAAACTAAATTCGATAGAGTTCTGAAGAATATACTGTAAAATGAGTTGAAAACCGGAGAAACCCAAAGTTTGATTAGTAGCATCCCAGAGGTAGTAACCTTGCGACCTGGTATCGCAGGTGTTCTGGATAGTGGGCTTATTAAAGCTCTTGAAAACAAAGAGTTCTGTCTTCTGCAGCAAAATCTGATAGAGTTCTGCATACAATACTACGGAAGAGGTCATATTTGTTTAAAGTAGAGTTTTATAAGTAGTATCCTAAAAAATATTGCTCTCAATAATACATTTGCAGGTGTTCCTATTATACAACATATTAGTTCTTCCAAAAATAAGGAGTTCTATCTTCTATAACGACATTTCAGGAAGTTCTGGATAAAAAACTGAGAAATGGTAAAAAATTGAAGATATCCAAAGTTTGATTCGTAGCATCCCAGGGACAGTAAACCTGAGACGTGGTATCGCTGGTGTTCTGGATAGTGGGTTTATTTAAGCTCTTGAAATCAAAGAGTTCTATCTTCTGCTGCAAAATCTGATAGAGTTCTGCACAAAATAGTACGGAAGAGGTCATACTTGTTTAAAGTAGAGTTTTATAAGTAGCATCCTAAAAAATATTGCTATCAATAATACATTTGCAGGTGTTCCTATTACACAACATATAAGTTCTTCCAAAAATAAGGAGTTCTATCTTCTATAACGACATTTCATGAAGTTCTGGATAAAAAACTGAGAAATGGTAAAAAACTGGAGATATCCAAAGTTTGACTCGTAGCATCCCAGAGACAGTAAACCTGCGACCTGGTATCGCTAATGTTTTGGATAGCGTAATTATATAAGCACGCAAAATCAAGGAGTTCTATCTGGTGGAACGATATTTAGTAGAGTTCTGAAGAAAAGACTGAGAAAGGGGTTAAAAATTTAACAAAACCATAGATTGCCTCAAAACTGACGGCTCAAAAACGGTTCTCAATATTAATTACACGGCAAAATCTTATTTATAGCATTGGTTATGTCCTAACATATCACTTTTTGTCGGAAATAATCACTATTACTTTGAGAAAACAAAAATATTCACTTAGGCTGCTAACTTCACACTTTTGGAAAGCGGGTCGAGCAAAGTTTGAGGAGTAACATCCCAAAAAAGGAAGCTGTACAACGATTTTTTGTTAGCTTTTGAAAGAGTCAGCTTATTAAAGAATATTAAAACAAAGAGTTCGTCCTTCTAAAACTAAATTCGATAGAGTTCTTAAGAATATACTATAAAATGAGTTGAAAACCGGAGAAACCAAAAGTTTGATTAGTAGCATCCCAGAGGCAGTAATCTTGCGACCTGGTATCGCAGGTGTTCTGGATAGTGGGTTTATTTAAGCTCTTGAAATCAAAGAGTTCTATCTTCTGCTGCAAAATCTGATAGAGTTCTGCACAAAATAGTACGGAAGAGGTCATACTTGTTTAAAGTAGAGTTTTATAAGTAGCATCCTAAAAAATATTGCTCTCAATGATACATTTGCAGGTGTTCCTATTACACAACATATAAGTTCTACCAAAAATAAGGAGTTCTATCTTCTGTAACGACATTTCATGAAGTTCTGGATAAAAAACTGAGAAATGGTAAAAAACTGGAGATATCCACAGTTTGACTCGTAGCATCCCAAAGACAGTAAACCTGCGACCTGGTATCGCTGATGTTTTGGATAGCGTGATTATATAAGCACGCAAAATCAAGGAGTTCTATTTGCTGGAACGATATTTAGAAGAGTTCTAAAGAAAAGACTGAGAAAAGGGTTAAAAATTTAACAAAACCATAGATTGCCTCAAAACTGACGGCTCAAAAACGGTTCTCAATATTAATTACAAGGCAAAATCCTATTTATAGCATTGGTTATATCCTAACATATTACTTTTTGTCAGAAATAATCACTTTTATTTTGAGAAAACAAAAATATTCACTTAGGCTGCTAACTTCACACTTTTGGAAAGCGGGTCGAGCAAAGTTTGAGGAGTAACATCCCAAAAAAGGAAGCTGTACAACGATTTTTTGTTAACCTTTGAAAAAGTCAGCTTATTGCAGAATATTAAAACAAAGAGTTCGTTCTTCTAAAACTAAATTCGATAGAGTTCTGAAGAATATACTGTAAAATGAGTTGAAAACCGGAGAAACCCAAAGTTTGATTAGTAGCATCCCAGAGGTAGTAACCTTGCGACCTGGTATCGCAGGTGTTCTGAATAGTGGGCTTATTAAAGCTCTTGAAAACAAAGAGTTCTATCTTCTGCAGCAAAATCTGATAGAGTTCTGCACAAAATACTACGGAAGGGGTCATACTTGTTTAAAGTAGAGTTTGATAAGTAGCATGCTAAGAAATATTGCTCTCAATAATACATTTGCAGGTGTTCTTATTACACAACATATAAGTTGTTCCAAAAATAAGGAGTTTTATCTTCGAGAATGACATTTCATAGAGTTCTGGATAAAAAACTGAGAAATGGTGAAAAAACTGAAAATATCCAAAGTTTGATTCGTAGCATCCCAGAGACAGTAAACCTAAGACATGGTATCGCTGGTGTTCTGGATAGTGGGCTTATTAAAGCTCTTGAAATCAAAGAGTTCTATCTTCTGCAGCAAAATCTGATAGAGTTCTGCACAAAATAGTACGGAAGAGGTCATACTTGTTTAAAGTAGAGTTTGATAAGTAGCATCCTAAAAAATTTACAGTTGTTAACTCTGCACACCATAGTAGAAACACCTCATACTGTGAGGAACGATGTGATAGCCTGGCATTTGAGAGCAGAACCGCTGCGTGATTTCATGACTCGCGTGGTTGATCGGATGTTCGGGTGCGAGAACAAGTCGTGCTGGGGCCACCTTTGTGGCATAGCGCCGTACCATGCGCGCCCGTTAGATCACAAGGGGCTGCCGCGCGAGCTCGCGCCTGCAGCCCCCACCACACCGGGCTTACCCAAGGACAAGACACCGTCCTGACACTGGCTGACGATCGCTAGCTAGGCCTCCCCCAACGGGCTCCTACCCGGCTGGGATCTTGCCAGTATGAGAACAACCGTATTTGAACCTCGGGAGCCTGAAGCCCAACCCCAACGACCCAGCCATTTCAATAACTGGCGGTACTGAGACTGCTGAAAGGAGCTAACGCCCCGAACATTATCTCCAAATCCCCCAAGGAGAAATTGTGAAGAAAATCTCTACGAGCACCCATTGACATTTTCTGTCGACAAATGTCGACAGAAAATGTCAATGGGTGGGTGCGATTAAATAATCGCAAGAAGTGCTTGTTATAAGGAAGTCCTGCCGTAAGATTTCAACAAGCTGTGAATTATGATTGAAAATAAATCGCAGAAAAACTAAAATGAATAACAACTCTACAGGCCAGATCAAAGCTGTAAAGGCTATGTACATCATGTTTTGACAACTAATCTCAAAACATTATGACAATATTTCCAATACTTCAAGCCGTTCATCGGCAAATACATATTCGTGATATAGCAAAAATATCGAAAGTTCTTCCTCAACGTTGTAGAGAAGCCGTTCACCGGTATTCAAATATTTTTCCCAGATATCTCATGTTTGAAAGCGAAATAGTGAAAGTTCTTTCACTTCACTTACCCGCAATTTTTTTTGAACATTTCATGTTCGCTTAATCGTTCACCGGCAGCTAATAATCTGAAACGATTATTATTTACTTCATCTTTTTTAGAATTAGAACTAACGTGAAACTCAAAAATATTAAAATACTATTGACCCGGTTAACTCATGTATTTAAGTCGATGATTGTTCGACATGTTTCAACTCAACCCATTAAGAGGGTCCTCGTCCGGAGCACCCTCGGCCAAAGCCCGACGCGTACGGCAGGCGATGCAAGGAAATATTTACCCTCAGTGTTACTTTTGTCGAGGGTTGGGTCGAACCGAACCGAGGTTACTCATTTATTTAACGTGAGTAACGGTTCGACAATATTTAAATACTTCATCCCTTATCAAAAAACAAAATAAATAAATTGGAAAAGAAAAAAAACGTTAAAAATTTAAGTCACTATGTGTGTCACTTTTCACTTAGACTTTTTGATTTAAATTTATTCCAAATGCTGAAGTAGTAAATTTTCGCTGATTGTTTTGATAAGGATAACTGTCGGTAGTGTCGGGTTACTCCGGTTTTCAACTCAGTTTGCAGTATATTCTTCAGGACTCTATCGAATTTAGTTTAAGAAGAACGAACTCTTTGTTTTAATATTCTTCAATAAGCTGACTTTTTCAAAAGCTAACAAAAAATCGTTGTACAGCTTCCATTTTTGGGATGTTACATCTCAAACTTTGTTCGACCCGCTTTCCAAAAGTGTGAAGTTAGCAGCCTAAGTGAATATTTTTGTTTTCTCAAAGTAATAGTGATTATTTCTGACAAAAAGTAATATGTTAGGACATAACCAATGCTATTAATAGGATTTTGCCTTGTAATTAATATTGAGAACCGTTTTTGAGCCGTCAGTTTAGAGTCACTCTATGGTTTTGTTAAATTTTTAACCCTTTTCTCAGTCTTTTCTTCAGAACTCTACTAAATATCGTTCCAGCAGATAGAACTCCTTGATTTTGCGTGCTTATATAATCACGCTATCCAATACACCAGCGATATCAGGTCTCAGGTTAACTGTCTCTGGGATGCTACGAATCAATCTTTGGTTATCTTCAGTTTCTTAACCATTTCTCAGTTTTTTATCCAGAACTCTATGAAATGTCGTTTTAATAGAGAGAACTCTTTATTTTTGGAAGAATTAATATGTTATGTAATTCGAACACCTATAAATGTATTATTGAGAGCAATATTTTGTAGGATGCTACTTTTCAAACTCTACTTTAAACAAGTATGACCTCTTCCGTAGTATTTTGTGCAGATCTCTATCAGATTTTGCTGCAGAAGATAGAACTCTTTTATTTTACGTCCTCTAATAAACCCACTATCCAGAACACCTGCCATACCGGGTTGCTAGGTTACTGCCTCTGGGATGATAATAATCAAATTTTGGGTTTCTCCGGTTTTTAACTCATTTTGCAGTATATTCTACAGAACTCTATCGAATTTATTTCAAGAAGAACGAACTCTTTGTTTTATTATTATTCAATAAATTGACTTTTTCAAAAGCTAACAAAAAATCGTTGTGCAGTTTCCTTTTTTGGGATGTTACATCTCAAACTTTGCTCGACCCGCGTTCCGAAAGTGTGAAGTTAGCAGCCTAAGGGAATATTTTTGTTTTCTCAGAGTGATAGTGATTATTTCTGACAAAAAGTAATATGTTAGGACATAATCAATGCTATTAAAAACGTTTTCGTCGTGTAAGTCACATTGAAAACCGTTTTTGAGCCGTTTGTTTCGAGACAATCTATGGGTTTGTTACATTTTTAACCCTTTTCTCAGTCTTTTCTTCAGAACTCTACTAAATATCGTTCTAGAAGATAGAACTCCTTGATTTTGCGTGCTTATATAATCACGCTATCCAAAACATCAGCGATACCAGGTCGCAGGTTAACTGTCTCTGGGATGCCACGAGTCAAACTTTGGATATCTCCAGTTTTTTACCATTTCTCAGTTTTTTATCCAGAACTTCATGAAATGTCGTTATAGAAGATAGAACTCCTTATTTTTGGAAGAACTTATATGTTGTGTAATAGGAACACCTGCAAATGTATTATTGAGAGCAATATTTTTTAGGATGCTACTTATAAAACTCTACTTTAAACAAGTATGACCTCTTCCGTACTATTTTGTGCAGAACTCTATCAGATTTTGCAGCAGAAGATAGAACTCTTTGATTTCAAGAGCTTAAATAAACCCACTATCCAGAACACCAGCGATACCACGTCTCTGGTTTACTGTCTCTGGGATGCTACGAATCAAACTTTGGATATCTTCAATTTTTTACCATTTCTCAGTTTTTTATCCAGAACTTCATGAAATGTCGTTATAGAAGATAGAACTCCTTATTTTTGGAAGAACTAATATGTTGTATAATAGGAACACCTGCAAATGTATTATTGAGAGCAATATTTTTTAGGATGCTACTTATAAAACTCTACTTTAAACAAATATGACCTCTTCCGTAGTATTGTATGCAGAACTCTATCAGATTTTGCTGCAGAAGACAGAACTCTTTGTTTTCAAGAGCTTTAATAAGCCCACTATCCAGAACACCTGCGATGCCAGGTCGCAAGATTACTGCCTCTGGGATGCTACTAATCAAACTTTGGGTTTCTCCGGTTTTCAATTCATTTTACAGTATATTATTCAGAACTCTATCGAATTTAGTTTTAGAAGAACGAACTCTTTGTTTTAATATTCTTCAATAAGCTGACTTTTTCAAAAGCTAACAAGAAATCGCTGTACAGCGTCCATTTTTGGGATGTTACATCTGAAACTTTGTTCGACCCGCTTTCCAAAAGTGTGAAGTTAGCAGCCTAAGTGAATATTTTTGTTTTCTCAAAGTAATAGTGATTATTTCCGACAAAAAGTAATATGTTTGGACATAACCAATGCTATTAATAGGATTTTGCCGTGTAATTAATATTGAGAACCGTTTTTGAGCCGTCAGTTTTGAGGCAATCTATGGTTTTGTTAAATTGTTAACCCTTTTCTCAGTCTTTTCTTCAGAACTCTACTAAATATCGTTCCAGCAGATAGAACTCCTTGATTTTGCGTGCTTATATAATCACGCTATTCAAAACATCAGCGATACCAGGTCGCAGGTTTACTGTCTCTGGGATGCTACGAGTCAAACTTTGGATATCTCTAGTTTTTTACCATTTCTCAGTTTTTTGAACTTCATGAAATGTCGTTATAGAAGATAGAACTCCTCATTTTTGGAAGAAATTATATGTTGTGTAATAGGAACACCTGCAAGTGTATTATTGAGAGCAATAATTTTTAGGATGCTACTTATCAAACTCTACTTTAAACAAGTATGACCCCTTCCGTACTATTTTGTGCAGAACTCTATCAGATTTTGCTGCAGAAGATAGAACTCTTTGTTTTCAAGAGCTTTAATAAGCCCACTATCTAGAACACCTGCGATACCTGGTCGCAAGGTTACTACCTCTGGGATGCTACTAATCAAACTTTGGGTTTCTCCGGTTTTCAATTCATTTTACAGTATATTATTCAGAACTCTATCGAATTTAGTTTTAGAAGAAGGAACTCTTTGTTTTAATATTCTTCAGTAAGCTGACTTTTTCAAAAGCTAACAAGAAATCGCTGTACATCGTCCATTTTTGGGATGTTACATCTCAAACTTTGTTCGACCCGCTTTCCAAAAGTGTGAAGTTAGCAGCTTAAGTGAATATTTTTGTTTTCTCAAAGTAATAGTGATTATTTCCGACAAAAAGTAATATGTTAGGACATAACCAATGCTATAAATAGGATTTTGCCGTGTAATTAATATTGAGAACCGTTTTTGAGCCGTCAGTTTTGAGGCAATCTATGGTTTTGTTAAATGTTTTTGAGCCGTTTGTTTCGAGACAATCTATGGGTTTGTTACATTTTTAACCCTTTTCTCAGTCTTTTCTTCAGAACTCTACTAAATATCGTTCTAGAAGATAGAACTCCTTGATTTTGCGTGCTTATATAATCACGCTATCCAAAACATCAGCGATACCACGTCTCTGGTTTACTGTCTCTGGGATGCTACGAATCAAACTTTGGATATCTTCAATTTTTTACCATTTCTCAGTTTTTTATCCAGAACTTCATGAAATGTCGTTATAGAAGATAGAACTCCTTATTTTTGGAAGAACTAATATGTTGTATAATAGGAACACCTGCAAATGTATTATTGAGAGCAATATTTTTTAGGATGCTACTTATAAAACTCTACTTTAAACAAATATGACCTCTTCCGTAGTATTGTATGCAGAACTCTATCAGATTTTGCTGCAGAAGACAGAACTCTTTGTTTTCAAGAGCTTTAATAAGCCCACTATCCAGAACACCTGCGATGCCAGGTCGCAAGATTACTGCCTCTGGGATGCTACTAATCAAACTTTGGGTTTCTCCGGTTTTCAATTCATTTTACAGTATATTATTCAGAACTCTATCGAATTTAGTTTTAGAAGAACGAACTCTTTGTTTTAATATTCTTCAATAAGCTGACTTTTTCAAAAGCTAACAAGAAATCGCTGTACAGCGTCCATTTTTGGGATGTTACATCTGAAACTTTGTTCGACCCGCTTTCCAAAAGTGTGAAGTTAGCAGCCTAAGTGAATATTTTTGTTTTCTCAAAGTAATAGTGATTATTTCCGACAAAAAGTAATATGTT
>JALPQI010008439.1:0-43615 GCA_025490895.1 Thaumatotibia leucotreta | reverse complement strand
ATGGCAATCCACAGAAATGCCACGGCATCTCTCATTCTTTCGGCCTACAAACCTGGAGGTACCGGGCTACTGGGTTCGAATCTCGGCGAGGGTATTTATTTGTGTACTGAATGTTCTCTGTAGCCTGGTTCGTAGGGACCGTGCTTACGAATCTAGAGGTCCCGGATTTGAATCCCGGTGAGGGTATTATAATTTGGGTGCTTACTACATACTCGTACAATCTACAGGGCGTCCCAAAACTACGAAACATGAAGGAAAATTACCTTAAGTAGCGTAGATACCATTTTGCTCAAATAAGACTTTATGTTATTTTTAAAAGTTAGTAATTGACCACTCACAGATTTTCTTAAGAAATACTTACCTATAATCAGCTATAATTGAACCCAATAAAATATAAAAAAAAACACTTCCTATTTTTATGCTCCCAATCGAGACCATGCATAATTCTTATAAAATAATATCAGAAGAAAGAATTGGGGTATAATGTTTAAAATTGCAAGAAAATTGTTGCTGTTCATACCTCAAAAAATACTACACTTGTCGTACAAAATCTATGAATGCATTATTACGCATTATTATGTATTATTAGTCGTGGGTTCAAATTCAAATCTTGGCTCGTACCAATGAGTTTTTCCGAAACTTATGTACGGAATATCAAATGATATTTACCATTAGCTTTCGGTCAAGGAAAACATCGTGAGGAAACCTGAATATATCCGCGAAGAAATTCAAAGGTGTATGTGAAGTTCCCAACCCGCTTAGGGCCTGCGTGGGGACTATAACCTAATTCCTCTCATATATGAGAGGAGGCCTGTGACCAGCAGTGGGACATTATGTAGGCTAAATATTTTTTTATTATTATTATAGTTTAGGTTGGTCCAAATATTTTTATTTTATTATTATTTATTTATTTGTTCATACATTATAACCTCAAGCATTTTGCCTAAAACTCTCAGTAAATCTAACCTCATGAATAACCTTAACTTGAAAGGGGAAAAGGGGTCTTGATCCCCGCTCCGGTTCGTTCCTGGAGCAGAGACTGTCCATCGCTATTCAGCGCGGAATCGCTGCGAGCGTGATGGGCACCTTTGCGTCGGGAACCAATCGGGGCGGTTTGGATCCGTTGTTCCTTTTAACAGGTTTAATTCTATTTTAGTTAATATTTTAATATTACTTTTACTCTTTTTTTAGGATTTAGTTTATAGTCAATATTATTCTTAAGTTGTTATTGTTTTCAATTAATAGAAATAATTACTGTTGTGACGCATATTGCTGGCTTGTTTTATTCTATTCTGTTCTATTCTAGTTGCTAAGATACTTTTGTACAAACTGATCTGCCATTATTGCTTAATATATACTCGAATGAACATGTAACATTCTAAATATTCTTCTGAAAAATATAATAGTGTTTCGTTTAATAATCGTTTAATTTGATTGATCCATTACAACTGTAGACTTTACTGTAATGAACATTATTAGGCAAAAGCAAGTAGCTACTAAGTTACCTACTTGCTACTCCACTAAAACACTATTCTGTCCTTAAATAGGCTACTTGACTCATATCAAATTTAGTCCAAAAAAATATTATTTACATATTGAAAAGATCAATAGTTTCGATTACGATGTATTAAGTGTTTGATGGATACATATTTTTTATTGAAAAATTTGTTTTATTTTTTTTTATTTCGTACTCTGAAAACGGTGTCGGCCATGATGTGACGTCATAGGATCTTAAACTAACTTCATGTCGAATCTTATACGAGTGAAGTTCGCCATGGACATGTAGGCATGTACCTTTGCTGTGACATTGTCATAACATAAGTGACATGTCAAATGTTTGTTTTCGGTTTGAGTGACGTCACACCACAGATAATCTAAGCATTAGGTAATATGGCTAGTATCGTTTTCGCGCGGTAACGAAAGTTTAAATTTTTAGTTATAATTTTGCGGTTTTCTAGGTCGTGAAAAAATATATTTATATTTTTTTTTTCGTTAATCTGATATTGATTATAAGACAAACTTTAAAAAATGGGTCAAGTAGCCTATTGTATCAAAATATTAGTATGACCCATTTATTTCACTCGTACATAAAATATCTTCCAATCCAAGGCAAATAGCGTTAACTGCCTTCAATAGGTAATAATATTGATTGCAATCTGCACGCTGAACTCATTTTCTGTATACATTTTATTCATCAGCCGTATTCCAAGGACTTAAGGTCTATCATTAATCAGTTACGAGTGTCCGCTTTGCTGTTCAGAACGTCGATTAATATAATTAGTATGCGAACCTCCACCTTGACCACCATTTGTAGTTCATCTGTGGAAATTAGTTGTTTAAAAAAAATGGAATCGCTGAAAATAAGGAAGAATGAACTAACCCCTTGGCCGTGTGTTGACGGCAGTAAGAATACATTTGTCACCACCCCAACTCCTTCGGGTGTCGTAAGAGTCGACTAAGGGATTGAAGTGTCACTGACCGTTATTTGATAAAAGATTGATGATGGGCAGCAGCGTCATCATAGTGGACACATTACTGCGCTCGCCAATCCGCTTGCCCAGCGTGGCAATTATTGGCATTTACCTCCTAATGCGTCTATACGCATAGTTAATAGGAGAGGCCTACGTCCAGCAGTGGACTATCATAGGCTGTTGATGTATGATGATGAACTAACCCCCTTATTCATAAACTCCTAACTTAGCAAGCTGATAAGTATTGTTTGTCCCTTTCGGTGTTATAGACATATTGATATGACCGAAAGGGACAAACAATGACTTGCTAAGTTAGGACACGTTTATGAAGAAGGGGGTAAGTATTTCATTGAATGTGTCATAGTATATAATAAAAATAGTAAATATTTTTTTTGCAATAATTATGGCTTGGATAATCCTTTAAGCCAAATCGTTTTTTTCGAAGCGGAAATCGTTTTTTTTGGACAAGACACAGAAATGTATTTGCTAAAAACTATTTTAGATTATTTAGAAATAGCTTGTTCTGCCCTAGAAATTATATTACGTAAAATAACTTAATTATTTACCTATCGCGTATTGTCGTTTTATATTGGTTTATAAAATATTGACCTACAACGAAATTTAAGTATAGATTTTTTTATCATTGATCAAGACAAAAAATTAAATAATTAACTAAGCGAATAATGTACTTAGGTATGTTATGTAATATTTTTAAATGTACATATGTATACCTTTACGTTTTGTATATACCTATACATAAAATGACTATGTATATGTTCACTTGTATAAGAATTTGCCCCCAAATTTCGGTAAATGTAGTTTTTTTTTTTCAAAATACTGTCTGTATTCTATCTTTTTGCAAGAAAGAGAATTACTATACTATAGTATATAAAATACTAAATACTAAATACTTCCGCTTGTAATAAGAGCTCTAATTAACAATAGTAATTAGCAATGACCACAGGTTATTTAAAAATAGTATTTCACCTATAAAGAAATGAGAAAACCGGCGTACGAAAACGCGACTTCCCCTTAACATCGCCCTTAACAGTAAGAATGGGAATCAACGCATAGCAATACATTCGACATTTGAACTTAGAACGTCGCGCGAGCCACTCGCCACGCCATTTTAAAATTCATGTAACCTGCCAGTGACAATCGAATTTTACTTTTTAATTTCTCCCGCCAGTACTGGCCGTAAATGAGGTTTAGTTTTTAATTTTGGGATTGCAAATTCGCCGGTAAAATGGGGTTTTTGGAGGAGCGCGATTTTTCTAAAGTGGAAACTATACCGGAATTCTACAAAGGAAAGACTATTTTGATTACTGGAGGTTCTGGTAAGTTTTATCCTAGTTTTTTTTTAATTTTGTGGAAGGCGGTTTACAGCAAAGAACGCCGATACATGTTGCGTGCCTTTACTTTGCGAACGAGCTCTATCATGCACTAAGGCTGTACGTTTTCTTTACTTCGTATTCTGAAAAACAATTGATATTTTTTTATTCCGTGTAAAAATTTAGTCTAAGTAGCCTTTTTTATTAGAATAAGTTTTTAAGCTAATGTGATAATATACATTATTAGTATGACATAAAACGGGAAATTTACCTTTTTATTAGATTGATTAATTAATTTTATACAGAGTGGCCTAAAAAAATACTTTACCGTTACCAGTGACCAAATTTAAATTGAAAATTCCTATTCTTAAAATAACGTGTTCAAAATTTACGGCAATTTAAATACACATATTGGACGGTCGAATATTTTTTTGTATATCAACGTTTAGTCGAAAGATTATGAGGTCGAAAATTATTTCATCGAAATTATATTGCATAACATTTTTTGGTCAAAAATTGTTTTGAATTATCGCTTATATATGGACTAACGTTATAGTGTCCAAAGAATTATACGTATAATATTGAAACAATGAGTTAGGTCTGTGTGTGTGACATTATGGTGCTTAGTTCAATACGTATTTTTAAAACCCTGATTAGTGTTTTGTGGTATGGAAAATAGTACTTATGCTATTTTTTTTATTAAGTTGTGTATGAGCACCCTGTCTCCGATATATCTGATAGCAAATACCTAATAATTTTGTAAATTTAACACATTTACGAAAATCAGAAATCTAAAATTCCCATGAATCATTGAAATGAAAGCCTTCATTAATTAATGAAACGTCATCAACTAATCATTATTGCAGTGACATGTCTATCTCATTACTTGACATATCGTCGAGGATAATGCAATACCGCGTAAGTACCAAATTCAATTAGAGTCAATTTGAATGTCAATTGTTTGATATTTGAACTCTATCTGCTTTGGTAGTTACGTGGTATTGCAGTATTCCGACGATATGTCGTAAGCGACTAATCTCATTAGAGTTCGTTCAGAAAGTGAAGACATGCGTTTCCGCATACCTATAAGTTGGGACCCTTTAAACGAAGCGTGAAGAAGCATCTAGCGGGCCAGCAAGGCGGTGACAACTGACAGGTTACTGATTGTCTCCTGTTCGTTGCCGCCGCGATCTGGGCTCTACTTTTCACTTACGATCAGGTGGAGTGGAGCCACTTTGTTGTGCCAACATAAAAAAAAAAGTGAAATATATTATGGAAACGCCTTGCCGTCAGCTGCCCTACCGCGTACTTCGTCAGCTTCCATAGCCTAGTTGGTCCCTGCCTACGAAGCTGGAGGTTCCGGGTTCGAATCCCGGCGAGGGCATTATTTGTGTATTTTTACAAATATTTGTTCCTTGGTCGTGGCTGTCTATTTAAATACGTATCTATATGTATCTATCAAAAACACGAGTCTTAATTGAACTTACCGTGGGACTAGGTCGATTTATGTAAGATGTCCTAAGATTTTTATACTTTTGGCCCGAGAAGGTTTTGTCTGTAATTCTAATGACGACTTCAATGGAGATGGACACAGACACAAATCCAGGGCCATTTCGTAGCATACCTACACTTTTTTTAATTGTATTTTTTTTCTCGTTTCTGTATACAGTATATATCACATAGTAAAGCAAAGAAATATACCTGTGAATGTATAATAGGGTGGGTCACTGATGTATGAAGAAAAAAAAAGTATTTGTTTTTTACTGGGAACAGTTGTCAATAGTTCCGTAATTAGGTCGACAAAGAGTGTGCAAAATTATTTGGCCATCGGAATTAATTTTCTGCCTCCGGATCTAATTGAAAGATTTCATAGAAACTTCAGTACATTTTGTACTGACCACAGTTGATATCTATGTTTTTACTTTTTATTGCAATTTGAGCTATGTTTGAGTATTGTGTTTACCTGGAAATAGCTTTTCTATAGTTATGGAGCCAAAAGAGACGAAAAAAAAGTCGAAATTAATAACTTTTTTTTTGTAGTTCCATACATTTTAAGAAAATTACTAATCAAATCCGGAGGCAGAAAAACTTAAATTAAAAATATAATAAAAATAAGAGTGATAATCAAATATCAAATGGCACCGTTTTGTAACTATTATCCTAAGAAAATCGAAATTTTTGAAAAATGACCCACCCTAATGTATAAGTCATCCTGACCAACTTTTACTACGGGCCCAACGTCGAAATCGCGAAAAAATGGCCGGTGGGATGCCGTTTTGTATGGGACAGTCAAATTTATTCTCGCGATTTCGGCGTTGGCCCGGTAGTAAAAGTTGGTCAGTATGACTTATACATTCACAGGTTTCTTTCTTTCCTCTACTATGTGTATTGTGATTTTTATGTATTTTGAGAATAAATTTGTTTCTATTTCTATACAGGGTACTCGCGAGCATTCCGAAAGATTTTAACTATGCATTCTAGACATCAATATAAACAAAAAATATTATGAGACCTAATGTCAATTCCACCAAAAAAATTTTTTCTTTCTTTTTTTTAGGCTTTTTGAATACTTTTTAACATTTCCAGTACTTTTTATCGTAACAACAATTTCCTTAAATTATTTATTTCAATTGTTTTTTTTAGGTACCTACAGGTTATTGCGTCAAGTCTATTCGTATTTTTTGATTGTCAGGCAAAAGGTGTGGTAATATTAGAACACATTGTGGTAGCATTGTAATCAAAAACAAATTAAATGACAAGTTACGTCGAAAAACTTATTTGAAAAAAAGGTTGATTATTTCTGAAACCAAGCCGAATCCAGGAAATTTTATATAACATTAAATACTCTAAATATGGACAGAAATCCAGCATTAAAATCTTTCGAAATGCTCACGAGCACCCTGTATTGAAACACGCGGATTTCGAAGTTCGGAGTTGTAGGCCAAATGCCTTCAATTTCCACACAAACACTAGTAGTTATGTCGTTTTTCTTTAACGGTAAATAGCATGAGAATGCAGTTGTTGTATGCAATTTGTTGCACGTCCTTGCAACTTGAGTATGTAAACAATTATACATAGTGACATTTACCTTCGTATTGTTAATTTATACGTAAGTCGGTTTCGACTTGAAAAAAGGCGGAGGTTGTCATTCAACCATTTTTTGTTACCTAGTATGTTATTTTACTAGAGTGTATGTTACTCCATAATAATAAAATATATCTCCGAGAATCGTGAACCTAGTTTTTAGGGTTCCGTAGACAAAACGGCAAAAACGGAACCCTTATAGTTTCGCAATGTCCGTTTGTCCGTCAGTCCGCAGCATAGCTCAGAGGCCGTTAGTACTAAAAATCTGCAATTTGGTACAGGTATACAAATACATATTAATCATGACAACAAAGTGGTATGATAAAAACTAGGATTTTTTTTTTTCGGGGTTTCGGGGTTTTACCTCCCCAACTAACTTTTTTTTATTTGCTGTAATCCTAAAGTGTGGGGTATTATTGAATATGTCTCTTAAAAGGAATAAGGAAAAAAGTTTTTTCTAAAGTCAATATTTTCGGAAGCAATCGCTCCAGAAGAAAAAATAATTGTGTCCCCCCCTCTAACTTTTGATCCGTAGGTCTAAAAAATATGAAAAAATTTTTGAATAGTGGGCTTATAGAATACTTTAAAATAAAACTATTTCGAACATAATCGGCCCAGCCGTTTTAGAATAACTGGAACCCTACACTAAGCATGGCCCGACATGCTCTTGGCCAGTTTTTTCGTTTTATACTGGCTTACGGAATATGTATAGAGAATTTCGGTCCAACGTTTACTACCAGTTTGGTTTAGTTACATGTACTTACGTATAGCTACGAGTATATCAGAGACTATAATTTATATTAGCGTCAAGGAAAACAATTAAACATTATGTATGTATCGGCCTTCGCAATACGCGACCAAAATCTTTGGACGGCCGACTAGACGTGAATTGTATATCAATATATCTTTGTGATTAGAGAGCGCGTGGTGACGGTAAGAATACATTTGTCACCACCCCAACTGTTCCCGCGGGTGTCGTAATAGGTAGTCGACTGAGGGATTGAAGTGTCACTAATTATTTATTGATGATGGGCAGCAGCGTCACCACTGAACACACTACGCACCTTTAAACCGAAATAACTCACAATTTTTTTGCTGTGGTAGGACCTCGTGCAGGGTCCGCTCGGATAGCTACCACCATCTTACCCGTTAACCTGCCGCTAAATAGTACTGTGTTCCGGTTTGGGGGTAAGATAGCCGGTGTAATTACTGGCATAGATAGAGGCCCATCTAAGTCATCAGGGTAGGCAGCGTATAAGCGATTTTTGGTCACTATGTCCAATTGTCCATGGGCCTCAGTTCCTGCTTTCCATCAGGTGGGCTGAGAGCTCAGTCTACCTTCGTCACATAAAAAAGAAACCGCGAATCGCGTTTAAAATTTTACGAATTACTCTTCTTAGTTTAAACAGTACTGTGCAAAAATCTACTATTTCGTTTCCGGGCGGGATTTTTCGGCGATTGTTTAATTCTTCCTGCTCCTCTTTGCGTTATTTAGTAACGTATTATCTTAAAAGCTCAAGATTTTCAAACTTTGAGTTATTTCGGTTTATAATATTTTCTTCGGTTACCGTGAGAATTACACATGAAATAAAACTATGAAAACGGATAAACATGAATATATTAACTAACTTTAACTTCAGCCATCCGCAGACCACGAACCCAGTAAAATGTTCAAAACGTCGGAGTGAAGTTAATATACGCGAGTTTATCTGTTTTCATAGTTTTATTTTATTTCGGTTTATTAATGAAGGTGCTATTGCGATCGCTAACCCGCTTGCCAAGGGGGGCAATATCGGCATACCTTCCAATGCGTCTATACGCATAGTTAATAAGAGAGGTACTCGTATGAAGCTTGTTCACGAAATAAAGTAGCCATCATAAAATCAGCCTCTACTGTTACACAACAATACCATGTTGTTGTAACAGCCATGGGACTGTAAATTAATTATTCTGTTTTATGTTTCACAATCCAATATCCAAAAGCATTCGCTGAAAAGTCGTCAAAATCAAAATAACTTCAGATAATGCTTAATGCAAAAGTTCAGTTCCAAAAAAAGTGCGAACTTCAGTGACGATTTCAACAATGTTAGATTAGAAATAATCATAAAAATTGTAGATACGAGATTCACAGTTTATTATAGGTAGTATCGGTATTGTAATTCAGTTAAGACCCATTGGATAACTAAATGACCCAAAATGGTAAAATAAGAAGAAACACTACTTAAATCTAGAAGTTTAAATGAAAGTCTATAATTATGGAGAAATTGATATAAACATCCAAGAACATCCGAGAAGATAGGCAAAGAGCCCTTATTTGTAATAACACCCATACAAAGGTATGGTCTCATACAAAAAAAAGAAATGTACAGCAATGGCTACTTTATTTCGTGAACAAGCCTTATGGCCTAAATCCAGCAGTTAATGTAGACTGATATAGGCCGACGTGTACTAGAACTCATCGATCGACCGTCTTATATCTAATTGCCGTATTTCCCATAAACCCTCATTTTCTTTCTCGTTCGCTCCTCCAGTTTTTTGTCCCGTTCCCTCTAACAATGCAATGACGCCATTTTCTCACGCCATTACGTGACTTATCATTTATCATTATGCAACAAATGAAGGTGCAAGGTGCAACTAGAGTGCATTTTATTTGCGATACAATAACAAGCAAATATTCACTGATAAAATAATCACCAAATTGTTTTTTTTAATCCGACTTCAACCGATTTCTCCATGATTCAATCATCAGATTCCGAGTTGGTGCCAAAGGGATCACATCGGGGTTATACCTAGTGGCTTATGTTATGATGGTCCCGTTTTATCTATTTATTACGCATCACTTTCGCACTTACATACTTGTTAGAACCTGACGGCAACAACGACTAACGATTAAACACGATACCATCATAAGCCTACTGCACGATAAAAAAAAAAAAGAAAATAGCTTTAGGATTCTTGATGATATTATGAGTCGGTTAACTTCAAACTCAGATAAATCCACTCTAACTACTTGAGAGATTATTAAAAAAAAGTGATTATTCGGTGATTTTTAAGGCAGATTAATTTTATTATGGCTAAAGTAATAAAAAATCGATCCTGTTAAAAAAAATCAGCTTAAAAACCATCTAAACTAGTGTATTCTTTTCAAAAAATATGAATTTTGATTGGATTTACCTTTATTTGATATAATCATTTGCAAATTATCTATCTTTGAAAATACTCGGTGAGGATTTATTTAATTTTGATTTAATATACCTGGATTTATTAAGATTAAAAAAAATCACGACGCTGAATTGACGTTGACTAACAGCCATATTGAACAAACTTCTTTCGCTGATTGGCTTTGATGGACTTGCCTTCATTAGAAATAAACCGGCATATGAATTTGCCTGATTTTGATAAAATATTGCCATTTTAACTTTATTTTTCTCAAAGACTACACGAAATTATACTTAACCTATGAATTAGAATCAAAACCAATGTCTTAAGCTTTTATAATATACAAATATCTTACAAAATATCAGAAATGGATTTACCCGAGTTTGAAGTTAACCGACTCATATCCAGTAGGTATAAAATAAAATGGTTGAATTAAGAACCTCCTCCTTTTTGAAGTCGGTTGAAAATAATAATCAAATATTCACTTATAAAGAAATGACATGACATGTTAATTAATGATAGGCTAATGAGTAATGAGATACGTTTTTTTATATACTTCCGTCGAAACTTCGGAGGGCCACCTGTACTGAAAAACGTCGTCCGATACACTCAAGAAAAAGAAATTCGTAGCTCGTGTCGAATTAAAACACTTCCTTCGGTCGTCTTTTAATTGATCGCCACTTAAGTACAGTTTTTTCGCACTTTACTATTTTGGGATTGCAAGGTTTCTTGCGTATGACATGTGTTTTCCAGTGCCTGAAACATTGTTAATAGCAAACATAGATTATCAATATTGCACATAATTGCTACTGTATATTACTGCTGAATTTGCTGATTCATTTACTGAATATGAAAAAAGGTCATGGGTAGCATCGCACTACTGCGATGCGCCAATCCGCTTGCCCAGCGTGACGACTAAGGGCAATATATTGGAATATAAATGGAATGTCTCTTTGTTACAGGTTTCATGGGGAAAGTGCTAATTGAGAAGCTATTATACTCCTGTACCGGCTTGGATCGGATCTACCTGCTAATGCGCTCCAAGAAGGGAGTCAAGTCTGAAGACAGGCTGGCCGAGTTATATGGTACAAACGTAAGTCTCACAAATTCCACAGTTAACCTCTTTTGTCCAAATACTAGGACATATTCACTAGGATAAGGATAATATTTATATTCTGTTCAATGAAAACAGAGTTGCAATTGTTTTGTCCCATAAAATTGACTGACAAACTAAGATCAACTTTATTTCCTGCCGTAAAGACAAAATTGATCTCGTATGGTGAGCCTTAGGAGGTTAAGAGACCTTTTCCTAGACTCAACTCATCAGACTTTGTAGCTAGCTACTAACTGAAAAAAAAAATAATTTTGATGTTTTCTACCTACCAATCAGGCTACGAAATGGGAAATTCGTTCTTATATGGCTAGCCACAAAATTGGTATTCAAAGGAAAAAACATTATTATTGTTAACCTTCGTATTAGCCAAGTTCGTAGTGACCCTGTCTACGACACTGAAGGTTCCAGGTTTGAAACCGGTGACGAGAGCATTTATTTCTGCGTTTTTCACAACACAATCTTATACTGAGACTACCTACGGGACTAGGTCGATTTGTGTAAGAATGTCCTATGCAATTTACTCATTGTTATACTAGCGGCTTTGCACGGATATATTCGCTACTGACATTAAATAGGGACGAATAAAGCGACTTTGTTTTACACTATTTAGTATAATGTCAATTATATTTCATCTATTTCAGTTTGTCTACGACCGCTTGAAGAGAGAGAGACCAGGTGTGTTTGAATCAAAAGTGCACGTTGTGGCAGGAGATATTCTGGAGAATGGATTAGGTAAGAGATGTACCCAATTCCATACGAGTTCATTTTACAACAAATTGACGTTACAAACCTAATGGGTTGGTCAAAAATATTTTGCTGTTATTCTGACCTATCAGAAACCCAGTTCACTCTTACTCCACGACCCAGATGAAACTACATTTATTAAGATTAAGACCGTTAATGGTCATTAAGAGTTTTGCTGCTTACCATTTGGGTTAGATAATGTAAAAATAAATTTTATTTAAATTTGACCTAAGTTTTTTGTACTGTCACCAACAATAGTATGTTTCTACGTCTTATGTGGCCTGAAGCTCGTGTCAGATTTTTGGGTCCTTGATTGTATAAAATATTACGCTATTGTACATTTAACAGGTGAAATAATGGTATCCTTTTCGTTTCAGGACTATCAGAAGAAGACCGCACTCTGCTTGTTAATCGAGTTAACATCATTTTTCATGTAGCTGCTAGTGTTAGGTACTTAATTATTTTTTATTTATTTAAACTTTATTGCACAAAAGTAAAACTTAACGTACAAAAGGCGAACTTAATGCCATGAGGCATTCTCTACCAGTCAATCTTAAGGCAAAGCAGAGAGATTGTGGGCGGTGCTACATCTATCCAGTTAAATAATATGAACAAAAACATATATATCATATCTATACCTACATATATACCTACACAAATATATACACGAACTAACTACATACATACATTAAAATACATTTTAATATTATAACCGATTACCTAGTATGATCTCAGATTTTGCGAGATTTAGATCCACTTAACCGATATAACGCTCCGAATCGCTAAACCGAAGTGGCTGGAGCACTTTGCACATAGAACCGATGACCATTGGGGCGGAAAGGTTCTCGCCACCAGGTCCACCACTCGGTTTCTTCACCAGGTCATTAGTCCCCCCACAAGGTGGACTAATGACCTGGTGAAGGTCGCAGGAGTCTGCTGGATGCGGGCGGCGCAGGGCCAGCTATTGTGGCAATCTTTGGAAGCCTATGTTCAGCAATGGCCGTTTTTGATATGATCCGCTTGGTGACCTAATCCTACAAATTGGCGTGGGCTAGTATTTACGAAAGCGGACTGCAGATAGGTTTTCCATTTAATATTCCGATTCAGTCCAGTATAACATGGAAAATTGGTGTATACACGGTGTTTACTATGTCACTAATAACCTCTGGCACATTGAATTTTATGTAAGTCATACTGAGTATCTTGTTTGACATCCGATCCATTTTCAGTGAATAGAGGAGTCCCTCAGGGATCTATTTTGGGACCCCTTTTGTTTATCCTTTACAGCAGTGACATTATAAATTGTATAAAGCATTGTAAATACCAGTTATATGCTGATGATTTACAAATATTTCTGTCTTTCCATCCTAGTGACATAGCTTTTGCAGTAAAAAAGGTTAATGATGATCTAAAACGATTATCAGAATGGTCTTCTACAAATTGTCTAGCACTTGATCCCACCAAGTCAAAATACATGGTGCTCGGGTCTCAAAAACAGACAAATGTTATTCTTAGTCAAGATCCAATTATACTAGTTAATGATGTAAAAGTAGATCGTGTTGATGAAGCAAGAAACTTAGGACTTTTGTTTGACACAAATCTTCGGTTTGAGGGTCATGTGATAGAAAATGTTCGAAACTGTTTATATCGCTTAAAATTTTTATATAACTACCGAAATTTTCTTAGCGTGAATCTTCGATTGAGGCTCTGTGAATCCCTGATTTTATCCAAACTTAATTATTGTCTCACTGCATATGGCCCATGCCTTTTGGCTCGTTCACAGCGTCTCATTCAAAGAGTACAAAATGCCTGCGCGAGATATTGTTTCAAGGTACCTCCTAGGACACACATCACACCATATTTGAATAATTCGGATATATTAAAAATGACTGCACTGTAACGTCGTAATTTTAGTATACGCGTAATTATATAATTAGTGTACGGAACCGCGACAATGAATCTAACTGCTAATGGTTTTTCTAGCCGTGCGCTGCCGTAAGCGGCCAGGCGCGGTACCCTAGCGCGCCTCCGAACATATACGAAGATGCGCGAGCGCATCATTCGGTTTTCTCTGCCCTCACACCGCTCCCAGCTGTCCGAGGCGGAGCACGTATCGCTTTAAATTAAATTATTATACGGGACACCTAGCATGCTGTGTTGCCTATAATCCTACTTTTAATTAGTGTCGAGCTATTTTCCCGCTGGGGTGAGTTTACATTTTATATTTAATTGCAAATTAGAGCTGTGCAAATGCTAAAATATGTTTAAATGTATTAAATTGTAAGTTGAGCTAGCTGATGCGCTTAAAATGCAAATTTCAACACTGGCCCTGAACGGTCCGACAAGGCTTGCTTCTAATGCTTACCTACGGGGCTTCCAGGATCAAATACCAGACTATCTGAGCTGCCGCAGACGGTGGAACCCGGCCTCTATAACCACGGGCCACTGATACCTATCGGAGTCGCCGGCTGTTCAAGCAACCTGCCGTGGAGTGTCACAGCCTGCCATTGCCTAGTGCTACTAATTCTACCGGAGCTACCAAAACCTGTTCAGGCCAGTGCTTTCCCCCTTCTTGCGCTCAATTTACTCAGTGCTGTTAGGAACGGACATTATAGTTTTTTTTTGTATTTTAAATCGTGGTTTCATTGACCCCCGACCCTTCACTAGCTGCAACCATTACAGTGGCGCCCTTACGTGGTTGTTTAGTTCCAACGGCACTGGGTAAAATCAGGTCTATCTAGCTCTCATCTCAACTTTGCTGGTGCACTATTGTGAACGAGGAGGTATCTAATCTTCGAGTGCGGCTGTAAACTGGTACGTTCTACCCTTTTTTTACTTCATGTTTGGAATTAGCTGTGTAGAATATTGTGTAATTATTTCTTGCCATATATTAGTGAATTTCAAAAAACAAATTAAGGGTACTTTTCAAAATTGCTGCTTTGTATTAATTGTAGGTTATTTTCTAATACTGAATAAATTGTGAGGGTAAGTTTACGTAACGGTTTGCCTTATTTTATGAATTGTATGTTACCTATTTCGCAGCGAAATTAGTATCACCGAATCGTGCTCTAATTTACGATAATTATTAACTTTAATGCAGTAATGTGTGAAAGCTTTTATCAACTATATTATTAGGAATTATCAATTGTGCAAAATTATTATCCATAAGCGTGTTGATATTGTTAAATCTACCCTATAATAATTGTTACGAAAAGACAATTGAAATGGAAACTCACCCCATAAAATATTTTATGTTAAATAAAAATGAATTAACGTATGAAGTACTTATCAGAGGTGGGGAACCAGCAGCGACCGTATTAGGTTTGCGTAAACAAATAAACAAGTTGGTGCTGTTGGTGCCAAATGAAGATATTCTCGATTCTGCTATTGATTCAAAGGTAGACTGTGAGGGCGTGCGTGCGAGCTTGTCTGAACTTGTTATTAAAATTAACTCGCTGGAGGAAAAATATGATAACAACTTATTCCAACGTACAACGGCGTTACATAATCATATTTATCATCGTTTGAGGCGAATAGACAATACTGACACTACTCAAATTCCGGTCATATCGGCAATTCAAAAAGAATTTTCTGCTCAATCTGCAAAAATGGCATTACTTAAAAATAGACAACCTACCACAGGTGCTACACCCGAACCCGCTGTGCAACAGTCTTCCTCGCAGGACGGACATACTGTAGTTTCTGTGCAATGTGATCACACAAAGTTTAGTGATTTAAAAATTAAATATGATGGCAGAACTTGCGTCCATGCCTTTGTACAGAGAATACACGAGTATAAAACAGCGAGGAACCTACCCTCAGAAAAATTACTAATGCATGCTTCCGAAATATTTACGGGTAATGCGCTACACTGGTACCGTGGTATGCGGGACACCGTTAGGAACTGGGACGACCTGGTCGTTCAGCTCGTTTCAGACTTTAGTCCTTTTGATTACGATTACAGGCTTATGACGGAGATACGTAGCCGAACACAAGGGGAACAGGAGAATATTACTATTTATTTAGCTGTTATGAGTCAGTTGTTCTCGCGGTTGACGTCACCAATTCCTGAACAGGAGAAATTACATATTTTGTTGCATAACATAAGACCATGTTATTCGACGGTGCTGGCGTCGTATGTAGATGGTATAGATTCTATTGTAACTCTCCGCAAGGTTTGCCTTAACTTCGAAAAAATTCAATGCCTGTCATCGCAATTTCGCGAACCACCTAGAACTACAAATGCAACCTTGGCTCCGGACTTGGCCTACACCAGATCTGAGTCAAGGACACCATTTTTTAAAAACAACTACAACACTTCTGAACGTAAGGGGTTTTACAACTCTTATAACCGCGATTACAAACCTAATGTAAATATCACGCCTGTGGCAGCTATTAATCAAAGAGCAAGTACCTCTAATGCGAAGGCTCAATTTTGTCCACGTTGCCGGAATAATGAGCATTCGCTGAGAGAATGTAAGCAAGATCGTTACCCAATTTGTTTTAAATGCGGCCTTAAGGATTATATTTTCCCAAACTGCCCTAATTGCAACTCAGACCATAATAATGCTTCAAAAAACTAAACATAATCAAAGATTGTTGCAATAACAACTCAAAATTTGATGCAAAGGACTGGCAAAAATGGCTGAATACAATTCAAGTTTTCTTTAAAAGCTACTCTATTGCAACAATCTTTGATAAAAGGCCGACTGATGATGTGCGTCCCTATGTATCTATTAATGTCAATAATAAATTGTTGTGGGGATTGTTGGACTCTGGTTCATCTGCCACAGTATTTGGAAGGAATTCGCACCTAAACTTTATTGCTTCTACTGGCCTGCCAATCTGTAAACTTACTGATTCTAACGTATCTGACTCGTTTAGAAATGCTAGCGGCTATCCGATGAAAACCTTAGGCTACATTAATCTTCCCGTGGTTTTTAACAACGAATTCCACATATTAAAAGCGTACATTATACCCGAAGTTAAGTCACCGCTAATTTTGGGGGTGGACTTTTGGGATAAATTTCACTTGTTTCCTAAGTGCTGTGACACGGTATTATTGTCACCAGTTCCATAACAAATCAGTGCAATCGAGACCAATACTGTTATGCTGCATACACTAGATGATCTGAGCGATTCTGAGCGGTCAACTGCTGAAGGTGTAATTAAAAAGTTTGGGGCTATATCTACCGAAGTTGCTGGACTGGGCCGTACGCATTTAATTAAACACCACATTGATACCGGGGACTCTCCTCCTATACGACAACGCTACTATAGATTACCTCCAGAGAAGATGCGTATTATTTGTGACGAATTAGATGAGATGATAAAACTCGGCGTTGTAGAGGCTTGTGAGAGTCCGTGGTCATCACCTGTTTTGCTTACACCAAAGAAAAATGGGCAGTTGCGATTTTGCTTGGATAGTAGGAAACTTAATTCTGTAACACGCAAGGACGCTTATAAACTTCCATACGTTTCTGAAATCTTAGACAATCTTAAGAACGCAAAGTATTTAAGTAGTATAGATTTGTCAAAAGCCTTCTGGCAAATCCCAATCGCAGAAGAGGACCGCGATAAAACCTCGTTTTACGTTTCTTCCCGTGGGACATTTCGCTTTGTCACAATGCCGTTCGGCTTAACTAACGCGCCAGCGACAATGCAAAGACTAGTAGACCACCTATTTTACGGGCCTGAATTTGAAAACTCGGTATTTGTTTTCCTAGATGACATTATCTTAGTTTCTTCTGACTTCCAGAGCCACATAGCTTTGCTACAGAAGGTGCTCAATAAACTTCAGTCAGCTAACCTAACTATAAACCTAGAAAAATCGACCTTCTTCCGCAATGAATTAAAATATTTGGGCTATATAGTTAACTCTAAAGGACTCCAGGTAGATCCTGGAAAGGTTGAGGCTATTCTCAATTTCCCTACTCCTGCGAATAAAAAGGAAGTCAAAAGATTTATCGGCACAGCCTCCTGGTACAGAAGATTTGTTCCTAGCTTTAGTTCTATTGCAGGTCCTCTGAATCAATTAACTTCTACAAGTAAAAAAGCTTCCCCCTTTGTTTGGTCAAAGGAAGCGGACGAAGCTTTCAATAAATTAAAGGAGTGCCTGATATCCGCTCCTATCTTATCCTGTCCCGACTACGACAAGGGTTTTGAGGTCCACACCGATGCGAGTGATTATGGCGTTGGAGGCCTACTCACTCAAACGATTGATGGTGTGGAGCGTCCCATAGCCTATATGAGTAAGGCACTTACCGGTCCTGAAAGAAATTACAGTGTTACGGAGAGAGAGTTCCTTGCTGTTCTTGTAGCTATAGAACATTGGAGATGTTATCTCGATAATGGTAAAAAATTCATCGTGTATACAGATCATTCCGCGCTTAAGTGGTTTCTAAATCTTAGTAACCCGACTGGGCGCCTCGCACGCTGGGGGGTACGATTATCGTCTTTCAACTTTGAAATAAAACATCGACGTGGAAAAGATAATGTTATACCAGATGCGTTATCGCGAGCTTGCCCCATTTCTGCTATTGATAATAACACCATCGCTGACCGGTCGGCCGATCAGTGGTACCTAAATATTTACCATGGCTGTCAAACGTCTCCTACCTCGTTTCCTAATTACATGGTTAAGGATGGGAAACTTTTCCGATTAATGAAAAGCAATTGTCTCTTGCGGGAAGAATTCGACTGGAAAGAAGTGGTACCAGCCGAAGCAATACAATCAGTCCTCACAGAAAATCATTGCCAGCCCAATGCCGGACATCTTGGTATTTTTAAAACCTACAAACGCCTGGCACTACGGTACTATTGGCCAGGTATGCATGCTGACACGGTAAAGTTTGTAGCTTCTTGTAACACTTGTATCGCTCATAAGCATCAGAACCATCCTCCGCTGGGAGAGATGGGTCGCCCCAAGGAGTGCTCTAGGCCATTCCAAGCTATAAGTATTGATTTAGTGGGGCCTCTGCCGGCCTCAAGAAAACAAAATTGCTTCTTGTTTGTTGTTACGTGTTGCTTTAGTAAATACTGCCTGTTGTTTCCCATTAGACGAGCTACTGCTGCGGTTGTTACTAAAATACTAGAGGAGAATGTATTTCTCGTACATGGTGTTCCGGCAACGGTAATTCTCGACAACGGGAAACAGTTTATAAGCACCACATTAAAAAATATGCTTACTAAATATAAAGTACCCAACGTGCATTTTACCCCTAAATATTCACCGCATGTAAACACTGTGGAGAGGTATAATAAAACTATTATGACTGCAGTATCGACATTTATTGATAAAGATCATCGTACTTGGGATCAGCTAATTCCTCAAATCCAATTCGCGATTAACAACTCGGTCAATCTTGTGACAGGTTATTCTCCTTCATTCCTTGTGCACGGTCGGGAGTTGGTTACCTGTGGTTCGCACTATGTCAATGTACAGTGTGACAGTGTTATCTTTCAGCCTCGCGATGCTTATGCGGAAAATCTGGGTGTCTTAGCGGGAATCTTTGACAAAGTACAGGCGTCATTATTGCAAGCTCATTCTAGAAACTGTGACACTTATAATCTTCGACGAAGGCCAGCGGAGTTTAATGTTGGGGACGTAGTTTGGAAGAGAACCTTTTACCAAAGTGATAAAGACAAACGATTTAGTAAAAAGTTGGCTCCTAAATTTATAAAATGCAAAGTCATTGGTAAACGGTCGCCTTTGGTATACGAGTTGAGTGATGAATCTGGTCAGTCTATCGGATGTTGGCATATCAAAGACCTAAAGTTAACCAGTTACACAGAGTAAGTAGGCAGACGGATTTCCATTAAAGATTGCAAATCCTCTCGTTTGGCGGGGAATACTGTAACGTCGTAATTTTAGTATACGCGTAATTATATAATTAGTGTACGGAACCGCGACAATGAATCTAACTGCTAATGGTTTTTCTAGCCGTGCGCTGCCGTAAGCGGCCAGGCGCGGTACCCTAGCGCGCCTCCGAACATATACGAAGATGCGCGAGCGCATCATTCGGTTTTCTCTGCCCTCACACCGCTCCCAGCTGTCCGAGGCGGAGCACGTATCGCTTTAAATTAAATTATTATACGGGACACCTAGCATGCTGTGTTGCCTATAATCCTACTTTTAATTAGTGTCGAGCTATTTTCCCGCTGGGGTGAGTTTACATTTTATATTTAATTGCAAATTAGAGCTGTGCAAATGCTAAAATATGTTTAAATGTATTAAATTGTAAGTTGAGCTAGCTGATGCGCTTAAAATGCAAATTTCAACACTGGCCCTGAACGGTCCGACAAGGCTTGCTTCTAATGCTTACCTACGGGGCTTCCAGGATCAAATACCAGACTATCTGAGCTGCCGCAGACGGTGGAACCCGGCCTCTATAACCACGGGCCACTGATACCTATCGGAGTCGCCGGCTGTTCAAGCAACCTGCCGTGTAGTGTCACAGCCTGCCATTGCCTAGTGCTACTAATTCTACCGGAGCTACCAAAACCTGTTCAGGCCAGTGCTTTCCCCCTTCTTGCGCTCAATTTACTCAGTGCTGTTAGGAACGGACATTATAGTTTTTTTTTGTATTTTAAATCGTGGTTTCATTGACCCCCGACCCTTCACTAGCTGCAACCATTACAGCACTACAAGAACTTATGTTTGCATGCCTACTATTTGATACTATTCAAACGAAACAGCCCACTTATTTGTATAAGAAACTTGTATGGATCTCTAATACCCATCACCAACCTAGATCGTCACGAACGGCCGTTATACTGGTTCCCAGGCACAGTTCCGCTACTTTCAGGGGGAGTTTTCGGTACCGCGCAAGTAAATGTTGGAACAATATTCCTCCACCGATTCGTCGTTTAAAGAATAAACAAACATTTAAAAACAATTATCGTTTACACCTTTTAAATGAACAAAAAGAAAGATGCTGAAACTCCCTTATTACGTCACTATGTTACTCTATACATAACACAATTCCTACAAAATATATTACCGCAACTCGCGATGTACACTATCACACATATATACTTAATTACACTAGCACAACACTTACACAAATACGACATACACGAAAATAGTTCTGCGCTATAAAGCATTGCACAGCCCTTTTTTATATTATATAAGGTCCTGGCAGAATATCAGCGATGTGGCTTGCCGCATCTCCATGCTGAGCCAGCGCCAATTCTCTGCCACGACACATGGTTGTTTTTTCTTATTTTCTTGTAATAACAATAGTTTTTATTTAATTTTAAGCTGCATGCCAAATCACTGTTTGTAATTTATAATCACCATGTATGTTGTGGGAATGAATAAAGTGTTTATCTATCTATCTATCTATCTATCTTTTAGTATGGGACCAACCGCGAAATTCAAGGAATCGTCTCTGTCACTCTAATGTCGATATTTTTGGAGCGACAGAGACAAATTATTAGAAATTTACTAATTTTAAAGCTGAAAATATATAGTCGCTTTATTAATCGAAAACAAAAACTACTTAAGAATATACACTGACTACAGACTAAATGTTAAAAAATTAATAAGTAAAAGTAATTTTAAAATACCTATCAACTTAAATAAGATTAAACCGAAAAGCTGAAAATGATAACGATGACGACGAATGTTATATTACAGGTTCGATGACCCTTTGACGTTTGCTAGCAAGCTGAATTTGAAGGGGACGAAAGAAATAGTCGATTTGGCTCGAGAAATCACTGATTTGAAGGTTAGTTTATAATTATTTCTATACAGGATGACATCTGAATCGTTAAGCAAGAGTGAATTGAGTACTGGGACGTCCACTCTGAGCAACTAAAAGTTTTATAACCCTTGAAATAAAACTATAAAAAACGGATAAACTCGCGTATATTGATGAAATTTAACTTCATCCCGACGTCGTAAAATTTTCGTTAAATATTTAACTTCCACGAAACCTGTAAAGTGTTCGAAACGTCGGGATGAAGTTAAATTTAATTAATATACGCGAGATTATACGTTTTTCATAGTTTTATTTCATCAGTCATCCTCGCGGTAACCAAAGGCAATACTAAAACCCTGAGTGTACTTAAGTTTTTAATTTAAATTATTAGCGGGCCAGCAGGCGGTAGCAACTGACAGATTACTGCTGGTCTCCTGTTCGTTGCCGCCGCGATTTGGGCTCTACTTTTCACTTACGATCAGGTGGAGTGGAGCCACTTTGTTGTGCCAATATAAAAAAATATATATATTTCTTCGAATATGTTTCACGATATGTCAAAGATGCTAAATGTGATGGAAAGTCAGTCATATTTATTTAAATTTATTTTTGGATTCTAGTAACGAATGGTATACGTACTGCGTATACGGTTATTATTTAACCTTCGGCATAATATATGAGGTGGGGTACACCAGACCCCAAATGTATGGAAACGACATACACGGTGCTCGTGAGCATTCCGAAAGATTTTAATGCTGAATTCCTGAGCATATTTAGAGTATTTAATGTTATAAAAAATTTCCTGGATTCGGCTTGGTTCCAGAGATAATTAACCTTTTTTCGAAAAAAGTTTTTCAACGTCTTAAAACTTCTTTTTGATTACAGTGCTACCACAATGTGTTCTAATATTACCACACCTTTTGCCTGACAATCAAAAACTAAGAATAAGCTTGACGAAAAAAACTTGTCCCAAAAAATAAATATAAAAAAAAAATTAACAATTTTTTTTATGATAAAAATATTGGAAATGTTAAAATGTATTCAAAATGTCTAAAAAAAAAGATTTTTTTTGTGTGGAATTTGACATTAGGTATCATAATATTTTTTGTTTATTTTGATGTCTAGAATGCATAGTTAAAATCTTTCGCAATGCTCGCGAGCACCGTGTATAAACATTTTTCACCTAGCATATACGGAGGATTAATTAAGATCTACGCTTTCAACTAAGTTTTTTCACGTTTCAGGCACTAGTCCACGTATCTACGTCCTACTCTAACACCAATAGAGACCCCATTGAGGAGGTCATGTATCCCCCTCACGCGGACTGGCGGGATACCCTCAAAGTTTGCGAGAATATCGACGAGCACACGTTACGAATTGTGACACCCAAGTAAGTGTAACAAACACAGATGTCATGTCATATATACCATAGATCAAGTAAACGTATCTACTTAGCGTGGCAAATGAACTCAGTGAAATCCACTGAGTTGTCCGTCTTTAATCGCAGCTTGCAGATTTCGGGCTTCAAATTTTGTAAGTTGAAGTGAACAAAACATTAATAATGCCTCCTTAAGTAATATTAATTGCAACAACACAAAAAATATGAATACTCAAGGGCCTGAGACATATTTAAAATCATAGGCAAGTAACAACTTCAGTACAAAATCTGACACGCTCGGCCGCCATACAAATGAATGAACTTGTTTCTTCTATCCAAATCTAATTCTGTGGTAACAAAGAAGATTGTAAAAAAAACTGGCCAACGGCATGTCGGGCCATGCTGAGTGAAGGGTCATTTGAAGTAAATGTGTACCTTTTAATTTTTATATGCGATCATGGACTGTAGGTAATACACCACTTTACTCGGCATCGTGCGTACTTTTCAGTTATGAAACAAAAAAAGTATGTCTCTAATGTCACGAAAATAAGTATGTAAATTGAGATTACTCAGTTTAGTTACTCCCATACTAAATGTATGAAACGAAATGTAACGAAACCATAACGAAACTAATAAAAAAATCACATTCGTTACAGAATTTTTCATACCTTTAGTATGGGAGTAACTAAACTGAGTAATCTCAATTTACATACTTATTTCCGTGACATTAGAGTCATGCTTTTTTTGTTTCATAACTGAAAAGTACGCAAGATGCCGAGTAAAATGGTGTATTACAGTCCATGATCGCATATAAAAATTAAAAGGTACACTTTTACTGCAAATGACCCTGTAGGGTTTCGTAGTTATTCAAAAACGGCTAGGCCGATTATATTCAAAATAGTTTTATTTTAAAGTACCTATTCAAGAAGAGCGTATTCCCATCTTAAATGTTGGCAACGCACTTCTAATACCACGGGTGTTGCGGATGTCCATGGGCGACGGTGATCGCTTACCATCAGTAGTCTGATCACTTACCTGCTATTCCTTAAAAAAAAACCCATTCATGATCTATTTTGTTGGTCTGTTCGTGATGGGTCAAACGCAAACCCATGTTCGGAGTCTTTCCGGTAGACAATCTATAAAAAATAAAAGTTAAGGCCTATAAAGCTTGATTTTCTTATGAAAGCCTTATCTTCATTAAGACGTACTCCTTTTTCATTGCGCTGTATGATAAAAATCATTGCTACCTGTCCACAGGCTGTTAACTATCGACCACAGAAAAGAAAAAGTGCGTGTTCAGCTGAACTGTAGAGCCCCTCTTTCCTGCGGCCAATAGTAAGCAACTGACAGGCGTGTAGTCGTGATTTTTATCGTACAATTCAATAGGAAAGGAGTGCCTTTAATTAACAATAAGGGTTTAATAAGAAAATTAACTCTCATAGCCCTTAACTTTTAAAATGTCCACCGGAAAGACTCATAACATGATTTTGAGTTTGACCCTGGTGCTAGTCCGATGCGATAGTGCTCTAAGTCACTTCGATGCTTGATTGTGACTATAAACTAGTGTGTAATATATTTCCTAGGTACCTCGGCGAGCTGCCAAACACCTACGTGTTCACGAAGCAATTGGCAGAGCACGTGGTCTACGAGCAGAAGGGACAACTCCCTGCCGTCATTATTAGGCCTTCTATTGGTAGGTCATCTTAGTATTCAAACCTGCGGCCATATATAACATAGACGTCTAACGCCAGCTCAAAAATGTCCCCAAACAAAAATGTTCAATTGTGCCAAGATGGGCAGGACATAGCGCTTTTCTTAACACAACTCATATTCAGTGCAACATCTTTGACAAATGTTTATAGAATATAGCCAATCAAAACTTTGACGGACCAATCACAACTTTTTTTAAATGGCGGCTTAAGTTTTTATAGGTTGACATTGAAATTCATTACCGTGATGCATTGAAGAGGGGGTGATACTTGTCAACTAAAATTCAGGACCATTTTTGAAAGGCAATTTAGTACGACGTGCGGCTTCCATGTTTTATTTGTTCGTAGATTCAAACTGACTTGCTACCGCGAACATCGAAGTTCGCAAGTTTTGGGGAAGTTTTTCTCTGTCACTCTAATGACGCTTTTTTTATTTGAAATGGGCTTACTCATGGCCACAGACTAGCCAAGGGCAGAGACGTGGCCTACGATGGAGTGAGTTTCCCCAGAAGATGCCTTTTCATCCTTGACTTGAAGGTTGACGGGTTATATGATCTCGGAAATATAGACGCCGGCAGGGAATTCCACTCCTTAGCAGTACGCATAAGGAAAGAAGACGCAAAGCGCTATAAGCGAATAAATGGAATATCTACCAAGTAAAAGTGGAACCCGGCCGTGCGTCTATAATTTCGATGGTAAAATGGGGATGGCGGAATAACTGCTACCAATCTATATACTGTCACCAATCATTCTTGGAGTGACTGAGACATATCCCCAAAATTTACGGATGTCGGTGTTCGAGGTAGCTGGCCTGAGTGGACGCTCGAGCGCGAGCGGGGCGAGCGGGGCGTTCATTGTTAAACAAATGAAAACGCATGCGCCGTACACGCTGTCGAAATCCCTTGGACGCTAGACGCGCCGTTACCCGCCCCGCCGAACGCGCCGTGAGACGCGGCCGCGACCCACGAGGGCCTTAGGCCCCGGCCCCATGACCACGGTGCGGCGTCGTAAACGTAAAACGGCGCGGCGTCGTGGCATTGCACGTTATCGCACCGTGGGAAATTACGGCGCGGCGTCGTGGCATTCCACGTTATCGCACCGTGGGAAATTACGGCGCGGCGTCGTGGCATTCCACGTTATCCCACCGTGCGAAATTACGACGCGGCGCCGGGCAAATCCACGTTGTCGCGACGGGCAGTTTAACGTTGCGGTGCCGTGTGGAGTAGATGCAAGGTGCGGTGTCACGTTGTACCACGACGCCGTACCTTCTCATACTTCTCCAAACATTTTTGCGATCAGTTTGCAATTCGACATGGATCCCATAACACGTATTCTGCTCTTGTTACTTATAAGAAGAAACATGAAGAAAAATCAAAGGAAAAGAAAATATTGGATAAATCCATATCACGGTGCGATAACGTGCAATGCCACGACGCCGCGCCGTTTTACGTTTACGACGACGCACCGTGGTCATGTGGCCGGGCCCTTAGGCCGTGGGTTTTCTGGCCGGCGACCGACTCGTGTCCGCCGCCGACGACGTTCGAATGTTTTGTTCGCGAAATCTGGTGGTTTCTCTGACACGTCGTAGGTTACCCGTTGCCGGCGACGTTTCAGAGAAACCACCCTCGAACATTCGCGAACAAAACATTCGAACGTCGTTGGCGGCGGACATGCGTCGGTCGCCAGTCGCCAGTAAACTCACGGCCTTACGCTTAGTATCGACATGTATTATGATAGTCTGATTTTTGTCATGTAAATAGTCAAAGTCAAACTATTCTTTATTCAAGTAAGCTTATTATTTAATAAGCACTTTCGCTTTCACTCCACAATATCAAGAGAAAAAAAATCTACTAGCGCTTCTAATCCTACACCATTGTCCTGAGAAGAACTAATAAGAAACTCAGGGGGTCTTGTTTTTTTAAAACAGTACAATAATACATCTTATTAAAATAAGATGCATTAAAGAATTTATTACATAAAAAAAATATTTTACTTTTATAGACATTTTAACTAAAAAAGAGAGATAAATAAAGGATAATAATTATAAACAAAAATAATTATTTTTATAGTACAGAAAATAAGAATTTCAAATATTACAAGTTCTTGATTATTGTTTACAAAATTGGAAAAAATAATCAATGGAACGTGATGTCTATGTTCGATCTCTATTTGCAATTAGAAACTATAAATTACATGTTCGTATGTAATACTCAATGTTTTGTTTGTTTCTAGTGATCTCCAGTGTTTCGGAGCCAATGCCGGGCTGGATCGAAAACTTCAATGGACCGGTCGGAATTCTAGTCGCTTGTGGAAAAGGTATGCATAATAATATTGTAATATAGGATTTGCCGTGTGGTGACGGCAGTAGGAATACATTTGTCACCACCCCAACTCCTCTCTGCAGGTGTCGTAAGAGTCGACTAAGGGATTGAAGTGTCACTGACCATTTTACAAGATTGGTGATGGGCAGCAGCGTCATCATAGTGGACACATTACTGCGATCGCCAATCCGCTTGCTCAGCGTGGCGATTATGGGCATTTACCTCCTAATGCGTCTATACGCATAGTTAATAGGAGAGGCCTACGTCCAGGAGTGGACTAACATAGGCTGATGATGATGATGATGATGATGAATATAGGATACTTAACCAGGGGGATTTCACTCCGTATTTCCACCGCGCGGAGCTGTGGGAGCTCGGCCAATGAGACCGCATCACAGTGTTTCGAATTCGAATTTGAAGAATGTAATTGGTCAATTTTGTACAGCTCCGCTCCGCTCCGCGTCAGTGGAGCTGCACCCTTATGTACAGTCGAGGAAATTGTTCAGCACTTTGCGGTTCAAGTTAAATTGGTTGTGTTGTATGTACTAAGCACGTCCAACGTAAAGTGAGCCATAAACTGCTAAACATTCAATTTCCTCGACCGTACATGCCGCGCGTACCTAAAGCGGTCTGGATCAGTGTTATCTTCACAAGTCTTCGAAGCGGACGTCGGACACATACGTGTTTTTTTTATGTTACAGATATTCATGAATTATGCCTAAACAATGCATCAATTAAATTTTATTTCATTCTTTATAATTATCATTACAATTATTTAACTACGTCTTGCCCATCGTACTAATTATTAACCATTAAATTTTTGACCAAATGACTTTCTTTTCAGAATATGATTTATTTTTCTTTTGAACACATTTTACGTAAAATTATAAAGTAATTTCGGGTTGACCTCAACCTATCCAGGCTTACAGACGGACTGACGGATATTGCGACTATAAGGGTGCCTAGTTTACTATGGAACCCTGAAAATAGTAAGGTCTGATCAGTCAAAGAATTGATAAAAAAATTATCAAAAAGATGGTCATCATCATCATCATTTCAGCGGGTTCCCGCGACCTTGAACAGGTCGTCGGACCATCTTGTGGGAGGTCTGCACACACTGCCTCTTCCGGTACGTGGTCGCCAGTCCAGCAGTTTCTGGCCCCATCGGCCATCTAATCTTCTAGCGATGTGCCCAACCCAAAAAGATGGTATTTTACAGAAAATCTTAACTTATGTTTTCAGGTATCATGCGGAGTCTGTACTCAGACCCATCATTGATAGCGGACTATATTCCTGTCGACGTGTCTATTAAGAACATCATTGCTGCTGCTTGGGCCAGAGGAACGAAACCGTAAGTTTGTAGAGTACTCTATGAAAATAGTAGATTTTTAACCAAGGCAGGGTTGAAAGTGATCCAATTCCAAATCCATTTCTACCGCCCAAATATAGTGAGAGCGCCAATAATTCGAGAGTCAAAGAGACACTTTCACTGGAGCTAAAAACTCTACTTTTCATTTCAACTTTGAGGAAAGTAAAATAATCAATTAAGTTTCAACAAAAATTACTTTCTTCGCCTAAGTACGTAAGAAGATTGGATTCATATTTTGAACGATACTGGGCTTAATCGCGTAAACTTACGTATAATATTATAGTGACGTTTCGGGCATGCCGTTACACCCGTGGTTGCAGGCAGATTGCAGGGAGTCCCGTTTGTCATATTAAAATGTAAATCGAATCCTCATGAAGTCTCGTCTGTCGTTATTAAAGTTTAAAATAAAATTGACTCTTCAAAAATTTGTAAAAAGTTTGATTAAAAAAATGGTGAGGCGATTTTAATTTACCAAAATTTTTCGTTTTCATCAGTCTCGAGCCAACAGACGATATCGAAATCTACAACTCCTGCGCCGGCCACCTCAACAACATCACAATGGGCGAGCTCGTCGCGACCGGCAGGCGGATGAGCGCAGAGATGCCGCTCAATGACATGCTGTGGATGGTCGGGGGGTCCATTACCACCTCCAAGACTATACACTACATCAAGGTAAGGTTCATCAGGATACCCTGAATTAACTACATCGAGGTAAGATTCATCATCTGGGTTACAACGATCTACTAATGACAACGTCTATAAGACCATCAACATGTCTATAAGACCGAAAGGGACGTGGAATTCTCATCTGCTTGTTAATAAGAGAGGTAAGAAATTAAAGTGTCACTGAACATTCGTTTATTGAAGATCGATGATGGGCAGCAGCGTCTTCATACTACAATAGCCAGTCCGCTTGCTTAGCGTGGAGATTCTGGGCATTTACATTCTAATGCGTCCATATTTAATAGGAGAGGCGTTTGTTTGCTGATATAAGGAAACTTATGTAAAAGGGGGTTAGTCATTAGTCAAGTCTTAAGACGCCCACGGGAAGAATTGACAGACGACATCGAGATCAACTCCTGCGCCGGCCACCTCAACAACATCACAATGGGCGAGCTCGTCGCGACCGGCAGGCGGATGAGCGCAGAGATGCCTCTCAACGACATGCTGTGGATGGTCGGGGGGTCCATCACCACCTCCAAGACTATACACTACATCAAGGTAAGGTTCGTCAGGCTACCACGAATTCACATCAAGGTAAGTTTCATCATCTGGGCTACCACGATCTAGTGCGATTCAGTTGAGGTTAATGATAATGAGGCTTGATGCTCCCATTTTATCCATTTAAGGTGGATGTCCCTGTGAGATTTTCATACAAATTTGTCGACATTAACTCTGTTAATTAGTAGACTTTTTGTAATTTTGAACCTTGATAGTAAGTTGTACGTATCCCGTAGATGGCGCGTATGTAAAAAAAAGTCCAAAAAGTGGTATAGTATTTCTGAATTATCAATTTGAAAATTGATACAATTTCGCTCTTTGCCTTTGTATATGTGCGTGAATAATACTATCCATGAAAACTGACATGGAGGCAGATGACAAGGTAAGCTTAACCATATCCATCACAGATGTCACTTGAAAACTGCTAGTTAAATTACCTCACTAAGTAGTAATATATTCGGTCAATAGATGGATTATTCAAAGTTAGGGCATTTCATAAAATAGGTATGTTGTTATTGTTTATATAAAAAAAAATATCCGGTAAAATTTGATCCTTAGATTCGCCTGGCCAGATTTTAAAAGACAATATAGCGGATTTATGAATTGCAGTCAGTAGGTACCTACCTAATTTGTTATCAAACTTTGCCGCTCGCTTTAATTCTCTTTTAGCGTGACTTGTACAACAGTGTGGAAGAATGGACTAAGTTCTTTAGTACGATACTAAAATCCGAGAGGTAATATATACAATTACTGGCTATTAATAAATAACAATAAACTATTAAATATCTCGGGACATCCCACACAAATCGGCCTAGTCCCACGGTAAGCTTAATTTAAGGCTGTTGTGGGTAATAAGAATAGACGATCATATTCTATTATAATATATAGATAACTACATAATATATAGGATCTCGTACTTAAATATCATAGACAGACACGACCAAGAAACAAATATTTGTAATAAAAAAATACAAAAAATAATCCCTTCGCTGGGGTTCGAACCCGAAACCTTCTGCTTCGTAGGGTCAACTAGGAGGCTGACAACTACCTATGTAATTTAAAATATGGACGCGTAAAATACTTTTTGGTTAGTGACCACAAACATTTATGGTAATTTGTCACCGCCAAGTCAATGTCATTTATGAGTCAAACATTTTAGGATTATTTTGCACAAATGAAGTAATTATTTAAGGAGAATATTAAAACGGACGAAATTCACGCAACCGGAAATGTTCAAACGCATAGGAGCAAGCAAAAATATTTGTCCAACCAGGGCTCAGTAAGGTCGCATGTAAGTACCTAGTACCTACATGGCTTCGTTTATAGATTTAATAATAATGGTATGGTTCCTAAGAACAGATTTCGATATCTATCATGGTTTGTTACTTTCCCATCATCATCATCATCATCATCATCATCATATCAGCTGAAAGACGTCCACTGCTGAACATAGGCCTCTCCCAACGATTGCCACAATGACCGGTCCTGCGCCACCCGCATCCAGCGGACTCCTGCGACCTTCACCAGGTCATCAGTCCACCTTGTGGGGGGCCTACCCACGCTACGCCTTCCGGTACGTGGCTCCACTCAAGAACCTTCCCGCCCCAACGGCCATCGGTTCTACGCGCAATGTGCCCCGCCCACTGCCACTTCAGTTTAGCGATTCGGAGAGCTATTTCGGTTACTTTGGTTCTGCTGCGGATGGTCTCATTTTTAATCCGATCACGCAGAGAGACTCCTAGCATAGCCCTCTCCATTGCCCTTTGGGTGACTTTGAGCCTTCTTATGAGGCCCATCGAAAGCGGCCACGTTTCAGTACCGAGTCATTTCCCATACCAAGTCAAAAAATAAAACTCCAGTGTTAAAAATCAATTCATTTTTATAAGTTTTAGATATCATGTTTGTTTTATCATGCATGTTTCTTAGTAACATTTACTACCCTAAACTAATAAGAGTTACACAACCGATGTCCAAATGAAAATAACAAATTTTTGTTTTTCAAACAGTCCTGGTTCGATTCCTGGACCGAGTACACGTATTTTTGTAATTTGTATGAATGCAGTTTTTCTTTTTACTAAAATCGATCTCATGGTTCCTAAGACAAGATTTCGCTATCTGTTATGGTTTCCAAAATCTCCATACTGACCGATTTGGGTTGATCACACTATATTTAAGGAATCTACAGTACCGGCCAATAATATATCACATTCGTGACTTTTTGTATGAGCGTGTATAGAGTAAGCGGCACATGGTCGCATGTAGATAGCATATTATTTTGGTACTTTTACATAGATTAATGATGAATATTGCAATTGAGTATTTTTAATTACAATGGGTAAAGTGTATGTATTGCTAAAAAAGCTATAGTAAAGAAAATATTTTTTTCTACAAAATTCATGTCTTACAAAAAAAAAAATCATAGACACACCATTGATGCCAAGTTTTTCCATCGATAGCACGAAGGTCTTCATAGACTACCTATAGTCGTAAGGTGGAAGGTGTGGAAACTACTTAAAAATATAAAAATAAACTACAAAAAAAAAATGTTGTAGATGTATATTTATGATTTCCACCGTTACTAAAGACCGAAGAGCTGGCGACTTGCTCGCACAACGCGTAAATATTGCGATACAACGAGGAAATGCCGCCTGCATCTTCGCTACAATGCCACAAGGGCCAATCTTAGATATGTATAGGTTAGGTTAGTTAGATTTAATTTATGTACCTATATAGATTGTACAGTTTTCAAAATAATTTTATTCAAACTGGCCAATCAAAACACATCACCATTTTCAATCCGTTGACCCTGCTGTTCTATCCCCCGCTCTACGAAATCAACCAATCACGTTTTGTGTAACGATCGAATTTCGTAGAGTGGGGGGCTAGAATAGCGAATGTTCGTTTGGTCGGAATGCACCTTCAGGGTCTACTACTTAGTTATTGTTTTAAATTTTTAATTAATAATATGCTCCTACTCGTAGACGAAGGGTAGCATTTCTTGCTGGTCACAGACCACCTCCTATAGACGCTCATTATAAAGCGACTCGCAGTCACCAGCCGTTATATTTCTCGCACTGATATAGACGCGGCGCTCGTCGTGCCTGTTCAGTTGCGATGCGACCAAAATAACAGACCCGTAAATAGCGCTCGTTTTTTGCAATAAATAAGTCGAAAAAGTGCGTTTCACTTCTTTAAAATGTCCATGTGTTGTGTGAATAGCAAAGACAACAAGAAGTTCTAATTTAAAAATAGACGGAACTACATTCCGCAGAAAAGTCATACTTAATTGAGACATAGTTAATTGAGCTTACCGTGGGATTAGGTTGATTTTTGTAAGATGTCCCAAGATATTTATTTATTTATTTATACTTAGTACTTCTCCCCATTCATCAAATCAAAAATTCAATGTGCTATTCCTTTCTTACGAAGCACGTGTACCATTTGATTAGAGGTGGGACAATGTTGGTTTCGTTAATTACCGTGACCACGTGCTTTGTTTTAAGTAAGTTTAACCGGGTTTACGGAATAGAGATGAAAATAAGGATTGATTTTTAGCTATGTAACATTTTCCAATCTTTTTTAGATTAGATTATTCAGTAGTAATCAGTGGTTTGTAGTTTTTTACGTAGTAAGTAGTAAGTAAACAAGTCGTTTGATTCAACATTTTTACAGTTTATTGCGTAAGTACCTAATGTGGACAGTTTTTTTAACGCAGGTTTTTTGAGTCAGGAACGCTCATCGCCCATGTGATTCCACCGATGGGCCTGACAATAATTGATCTCGAAGGCAATATGAGGGCACTCGGAGTTGATTTGACATCGATAAATGTTATGTTGGCTTTTTAACCGACTTCAAAAAGGAGGAGGTTTACAATTCGTCGAAATCTTTTTTTTTTTTTATGTATGTTCCCCGATTACTCGAAGACGCGTGGACCGATTTGAAAAATTCTTTTTTTGTTTGAAAGGGTATACCTTCTAGTTGGTCCCATTGTCACCGAATTCAGATCTGATGATGGGATTCTGGAGAAATCGAGGGAACTCTTCAAATGTTGTAGGCACACATGACATTTTTCATTTATTTTCGAAGACTTATTAAGTATTTGCGTCTAGTCATGAACGTTTTAAGTTGGTGATCTGATGATGGAAGGTACAACTCCTTAGCAATTAGGAGTTGGGGGATAATTCTTTAAGTATAACATATTTCGTGTATATTGGAAGCTATTTGAGTATTTGCCTTTAGGTGGTCATCCTTTCATGTTGGTGAGCTGATGATGAAAGGTACAACTCCTTAGCAATTAGGAGTTGGGGGATAATTCTTTAAGTATAACATATTTCGTGTATATTGGAAGCTATTTGAGTATTTGCCTTTAGGTGGTCATCCTTTCATGTTGGTGAGCTGATGATGAAAGGTACAACTCCTTAGAGATTAGGAGTTGGGGGATAATTCTTTAAATATAACATAGTTCATGTATTTTGGAAGCTATTTGAGTATTTGCCTTTAGGTGGTCATCTTTTCATGTTGGTGAGCTGATGATGAAAGGTACAACTCCTTAGAGATTAGGAGTTGGGGGACAATTCTTTAAATATAACATATTTCATGTATTTGGGAAGCTATTCGCGTATTTGCGTTTAGGTGGTCATCCTTTCATGTCGGTGAGCTGATGATGGAAGGTACAACTCCTTAGAGATTCGGAGTTGGGGGATAATTCTTTAAATATAACATAGTTCATGTATTTTGGAAGCTATTTGAGTATTTGCCTTTAGGTGGTCATAGTCTCATGTTGGTGAGCTGATGACGAAAGGTATAACTTCTTAACGATTAGGAGTTGGAGGATAATTTTTTGAATATAACAACTGTCATACATTTTCGAGATCTATTGAAGTGTTTGTTTAGTAGTTATGACATGTTGGTTAGCGGTTAGTGATTCTTTAAATAATATAGGCATGCTAAGGCTGTTACCTATAATCTTTGAAATTATTCATACCTGCAGATGATACAATGCATATCTCCTTGATAATGGGATAATTTTTTGAATAATTAAGTTATCCAGTTCAGGTTTTCTGGACTATTACAGTGCAGTACATTCTAATTATAATTATTAAGAGCATACTAAATCACGATTTTACAATACTAAAAAGCAAAAAATAAAATATTTTAAAATAAAAATAGAACCGCCTTCAAAAATTCGCCCGAACTATAAAGTAAAAAATAATTTTGGTTCCTACTTCTTAGGATTTTCTACCCAAACCTTTAAACCTTTTACCCTATTCATTGAAATAAAATATTATGGCTTAGGTATCCTACAGATTTCTTAGAAGTCGGTGCCAAGCCAAATATGTTCACTTCTCGAGTATATGACTGTATTTGATTATTGATAGAGCTTTGGAACTTACTGTCATTCCGGTTATGCTTTCATCAAAATGACTGAGGTAGATCATTCTGTTGATAAAAACATAATCGGAGTGACAGTAAGTTAAAAAGCTCTATCGAATATAATATACCTATGAACGTATTTGGCTTGGCACCGACTTCTAAGAAATCTGTAGGATACCTAAGCCATAATATTTTATTTCAATGAATAGGGTAAAAGGTTTAAAGGTTTGGGTAGGAAATCCTAAGAAGTAGGAACCAAAATTATTTTTTACTTTATAGTTCGGGCGAATTTTTGAAGGCGGTTTTATTTTTATTTTAAAATATTTTATTAGTATTATCTTGGTATGAGTTGGGTTCCGTGTCATACGATAGGCCTGATGATGAACTTGGAGTAAGTGCGAGGGAACTCGGAGTTGGTTTGAGATAATGATATATTATGTTGTGTCGGCTTTTGAGGCTGCTCTTGGTGAGCATGGGTCAAATACTCAACATGGGTCTGATGATGAACTTGGTGGAAGTTCGAGGTAACTCGGAGTTGGTTTGAGTTTGAGATAATGATAGGTTCTGTTGGCTTTTTAGGATCCTCTTGGTGAGCATGGGTCAAATATCACAAGATAGGCCTGATGATGAACTTGGAGTAAGTGCGAGGGAACTCAGAGTTGGTTAAGGATAATGATATGTTGTGTTGGCTTTGAGGATTAGCAGTTGGGTCAAATACCACAAGATAGGCCTGATGATGAACTTGGAGGAAGTGCGAGGGAACTCGGAGTTGGTTTGAGATAATGATAATGTTGTGTTCACTTTTGAGGATCCTCTTTGTGGAGCATGGGTCAAATACCACAAGATAGGCCTGATGATGAACTTGGAGTAAGTACGAGGGAACTCTGAGTTGGTTTGAGATAATGATATGTTGTATTGGCTTTTGAGGATCCTCTTGGTGAGCATGGGTCAAATACTCAACATGGGTCTGATGATGAACTTGGAGGAAGTTCGAGGTAACTCGGAGTTGGTTTGAGTTTGAGATAATGATAGGTTCTGTTGGCTTTTTAGAATCCTCTTGGTGAGCATGGGTCAAATATCACAAGATAGGCCTGATGATGAACTTGGAGTAAGTGCGAGGGAACTCGGAGTTGGTTAAGGATAATGATATGTTGTGTTGGCTTTGAGGATTAGCAGTTGGGTCAAATACCACAAGATAGGCCTGATGATGAACTTGGAGGAAGTGCGAGGGAACTCGGAGTTGGTTTGAGATAATGATAATGTTGTGTTCACTTTTGAGGATCCTCTTTGTGGAGCATGGGTCAAATACCACAAGATAGGCCTGATGATGAACTTGGAGTAAGTACGAGGGAACTCTGAGTTGGATTGAGATAATGATATGTTGTGTTGGCTTTTGAGGACCCTGTTGGTGAGCATGGGTCAAATACTCAACATGGGTCTGATGATGAACTTGGAGGAAGTTTGGGGTAACTCGGAGGTTGGTTTGAGTTTGAGATAATGATATGATCTATTGGCTTTTTAGGATCCTCTTGGTGAGCATGGGTCAAATACCACAAAATAGGCCTGATGATGAACTTGGAGGAAGTGCGAGGGAACTCTGAGCTGGTTTGAGATAATGATATTTTGTGTTCGCTTTTTAGGATCCTCTTGATGAGCAATTGGGTCCACTGCCTCAATATGGGCCTCATAATAAATTTGGAGAAAGTGTGAGGGAACTTGGAGTTTTTTTGAGATAGTGATATGCATACGTCTTTATCGCGGGTACAATAACAAATCTGATAAAGAGAACATAAAACACAATGTCTATTTGGTAGAAACGGGCATATTATGCTTACAGCTACATACTAACCATCTCAGAAGCTCTGTACATATGGAAAGTTTTCGCTAGAAATAGGTGAATAAAATTGAAGGTATCATCATCATCATCATCATCAGCCTATGATAGTCCACTACTGGACGTAGGCCTCTCCTATTAACTATGCGTATAGACGCATTAGGAGGTAAATGTCCATAATAATTGAAGGTATGTTAATAACATAATCACAGAATAAGTAATAGTACTACATACAGAAAGGCCACGACCACCCCCGCACCAATTCGAATTACCCCACCCCACTCGGCCGCTGGATGACGTTTGCGGTATGCGTCGGTAGGTAAGAAGATGGCTGGCAGTTATTGTTAAAAATGGTTGTGTACTGCGCTGATGTACTGAAAATGAATTCTTTCCTCGCAAACGAAGTGAAAAGTAGAGTGTACAACACGGGCATAAATGTCCATTTTTATCCTCGTCTGCTATTTTGGTCTTCGCTTCGCTCAGACCAAAAAATTGCATCGGTTGAAAATGGGTCACTTTATGCACTTATTGTACAATCTACTATTTCATATGACAACAGTCAATTGATGAGTACAAATCGATTACAGTACAAATCAGCATGGCGGTCTTATTAAGCTGCGTAAACCCTTTTTAGACAAGTAAAAGATAGTCTTCATCTTTGAAATGAAGAGAACCAATTATAGATCTTTTGCTAGGCATCCAATCATTTTCTCGTCCCTCTAATCGGACACCTTTTACCCATTTGTCTCTACGAACAGTACGAACAGCATCTTGCGGTAATCTGATTGGAAAAAATTAAAATGCGATGTAAAATGAAAATATTAAAGTTAGTTATAAATTTGAGAACTACGTACCTACTTTTGCATAGGTAATAGGTAGTTCAATCAATCCCATGAAAGTGAAAAAGGAATTTATTAAAATGTAATATGTTGAAATCAAATCTCAGTTACTTAAAAAAACTTGCTTTATTGGGCATAACGACATCCCTATAGTATACAACCATTTTAAAACGTCATATATGCTATTGTAAAATTGTATGGACTTACGACGTTTTAGTTTAGAACGGTAGTATAGAAAAATGCCATGAATATTATTATATTTATATTCAAAATTACCGAAGTTATCTGTTTTATGACACGTGAAAAGTAATTCCCCTGTCCTTAGAATTACTATAACTGTTTTTACACCAGCCTACAGCACATGAAGGCCTTTTTAATTAGTTTTTACCGTTATTTATAGAAACGCATTCAGACGTCCGTCAATTACTGTCAACTCGGCCAGACTGAAACAGCTCCAGGAGTAGTTTTTTAGGAACGCCCACTCAAGAGTAGTTTGCGTTGGGTCATAATTGCACGGACAGGATGTTTCCATGGTTTATGTGCGTTCACTGATATACATACCTGGGATAACTCGGGGCATTTATACGAAAGTGATGTAGCCAAATATTTTATCGACTAAATATATATCGATGTTATTGTAAATGACAACATCAAAATGTAATTCGACATAAATAAATATTAGGTACTTACTCTTCAATTAAAATAAAAAATAAGTTTAAACGGGTAGTTACGCGTTTATTTTAAATTAGTTTTCAAAATATACAATTAATATTAAAATATCAATATTTAAATTGTAATTTTGATTAAAATGACATCTGCATACAAGAGGCCCGATATCAGATATGACATCGAACCTCTGTACTGTAATCGATAATGTTCAATAAGCACATATTTTATTATTATTATATCGACATCTTTTTAATCGATATCAAATCCCTATAACTTGCCCCCAGTTATCCCAGGTATGGATATATTTATATACAAGGTTATTTTTTCTCCAGTACAAATACTCTAGGGGCTGTATAAGTAAGTCAAAATGAACAACTTTTACTATGGGGCCGAACCTGAATTCGGCCCCTTAGTAAAAGTTGTTCATTATGACTTACTTATACACCCCCTAGAGTATTTGTACTGATGAAAAAATAACCCAGTATAATCAAAAAATCAACATACGTAATACATAGTTACAGAATACTAGCATTTTTGTTAGAACAAAAAACTGAAATACCAATGTTTGAACTTATCCGCAAACCTAACAGGAAATTTGGACGCATTGCGCATTATCAATGTGCATAACTAGCAAAACACACTAACTGGCAACTGTTTGTTTAAAACGTCATCGTACGCGGCATGGCGGGTTGGAAAAGCGGCGGCGGTAATGTGCACCGGGTATCAACTTATGATTATGACTTGGCAAAAATATCTTACTAGATCCCAAATCCTCCTTCATACTTCCACGGGCTTAGGACCGTCAAAATAAAGAATTTTTCTCTGTGTGAAGTTTGTCGAATGTTTTAAATTATGTCTGGGAAACGTGATAAAATTACAAAGTAGGACAGAAACTTTCTTCATTGAGGCGTATTTCAAAATTTGAAATCAACTTTATGTACAATGATTGGAATCAAAAAACATACCTAATTAATGGAGTCCATTTCTCATACTTATTAATTCATTTACATAAATGTTTCCTTCGATATTTCCCATCACAAGTCTGTAGTTTTCACTGTTGAGTTCATCAAAATGCACTTATTATTTGACTTTTTAAGTCTTCGTAATTTTGGGCCCCTTCAACGTATACCCGCCGTTTCACCTCACCCCACAAAAAAAGTCACACGGGGTCAAATCTGTTGACCTGGCTGGTCTTAACACTGGCATTTTCCAGGCGGGGCACACTTTGTTCAGCGTATAGCCGCTGAGCTGCCATTGTATTTTCCCCAATGAGAAAATAACTACGAACCATTCGTACGAGCAATTTCCGACTGAAGGTAGTACGATACGGCGCGCGTGCACACACCTACGTCAACCGTGGGACTGACCGTGACCTAGTCACCGAGATACTCGTAAGATAACTGCTATGTTGCCAACTCGTGCGCCGGCCTGCAGGTCGCTCACCCCTACCCGCCGCCCTCTACGTCTTGTCATTAGCGAGCCCATTATTTTACATTTGCATGAAGGATAAATTAATAATAAATGAAAAAAATATGTCAATTTTACTAATATTTTATCGATACCAATTATGTGGGAAAATTTATTGTACCGGTGATAAAGTAACCCTGTATAGTTAGTTATCCACGCCGTAATCGGCGACGCGACCCTAAGCTCTGAAATGGAATTCGAGATCAAAAATGTAAATAATCTATGACAATGACATGACATTATAAAGTCAATGTTGAAGTGACATTCGAGTAACTCTCGCAATCATACTTACATTTATACAATCATATTTTTTCAGTTCAATATTGAAATACAGTTGAAGATTGGGAAGATACTTCAGCGGAAAAAACCTAATGAAAATGTAACGGAACACGTTTCAAGAAAATGGTATTGAACTTGGTGACAAGAAACATTCATATGTTTTTAATTAATTAAGTACAATGTTTGTGGAAATATACTGTTTGATTTTCGACATTATTATAATAATAATGTATTATAAGAAAATTATATCACGAAGAGTGACAACGTAGCAAGATTGAAATCAAATGCAAAAAATCATTTGTCAAGTTCAAAGTAAAGTCAATCATAAGCGGATTTTTATTTAGTTCTAGTTTTCTCAAATTTTCTAAGTTTGGATTTTTTTTCTACTCAGAATCACGAGCCTTTTCGATCCTCATTAGCAGAAAAAAGTGTCCCGAAAAATACATACATTTTTTCCACTGAGTTACAGTCGAAAAAAGTGTATGGAAAATAGTAACTCGATGGAATTTTTTTTGGGAGACTTTTTTATTTCTGTAAGGATCGAAAGAGTTCGTGATTCTGAGTAGAAAAAAATAAAAAAAGGTCCCAAATTTGGAAAATTTAAAAATACGACATCAAAACAAAAAAAACCGCCCTTATAATATATTTTAGAAGGAAGGTATATGTACATTGCGTAAAAGACTTCAACTAAGAATATTTTTTCCTCTGGTAATCGCAATAATTGACTGATAGATATATTAAGACACAAGTATACATTTTAACGTTGTTAGTGTTAGTATTTCAAATTAGGCTTTTCATTCAATAATTATAAAACTGTTTTTTATTATTTCTAAGTAGGCAAACGATGACCACATTCTGCCACAGCTCAATTGTTTTTGTCGGATTCATCATTATTATATGAAGGGTCCACGGAAAGAAAATGTCTAGTCAATTCAAAAAGGGGCAATTCAAGGAAAAACTATCTTACTTTTAAGAGGATAAGGTGGTGAATTTGTCCTGATTTTTTAAAGTATATTTCCGCGGATCCTTCATATTATAAACGACAAACTTCTCGTTTTGTAACTTCGAACTCTTTCTTATATCATATCACTGTTCGTTGACAACCATTATCCTTTAGGACGCCAATTACTATGACATTGCTGGTTCAACGCCGACCGATATATAAGTTACCATCCACAGAGCAATACATACCTACAGTCACTTGCGTAAAGTTCATAATTTAGTTTTGACATTTTGGCGACATGGCGTCTGAGTGAAAGTTTTGGTTTGGACGTGGCGTCAAAATGTTTAATTATGAATGCAACAGGGTATAAATGATAGCATACATTATGCTGGTGTTCATCTAAAATAATGTAAATGGTACGTATTTGCTGCTGTGACTTATTATTCAGTAGTATTTTTTTAATAGTAACACATGTCAAGATTGCTTACAAAATTTTTGAAGGTAAGTAATACAAAGTCTAATTTCACAGCCTGCAATGTTGTTATTATAATTTGAGCTGTGTTTTGCCGAATAAATATTGTTACTAAATACAAGTGATGAAAGTGAGCATTTTCTACATGAGTGTCGGTGATCGAAACCGACAAAAGTTAAAGAAAAGGTCTACATTTCAACACCAACATCAAACTATATTATGCGAATGCATTATGCGAGAAAATATCTGCATACAGTAGCAACCAGACTGTGCAGAAAAATAGGGGAGAGTGGGGTACAGTGAATAATGGTGCACGGTGAATATTTTGCATTAGCTTTATTTATCGCTTTAATAAACCGGTATTCTTTTTTTACGAATTTGCTCGTCTGTGTGATACTAATATTGGAGTAACTAAATAACGGAAGATACTTTCAATTATACCTGAAAAGTCTTGTTCCTAGTTTTTTTACCTCAAACTAGGAACTGTTCTATGATTTTTGATTGAAGAGGTAACTTTAGTTCACTTTTTTTATAATGAAAATGATTTTAAAGCGATATGTAAATTATATACTTGTGCTGGAAAATGTGTCCTCTAAGGAATAGGTGGGACAATAAGGTATCTAGAAAATTACAAATAAAAATAACACCACTACAACATTTGTAAAAAAAAAAGAGATCCACTATACCCCACTCTCCCATACTATGAAAATTCAGTCTTGCACTTGCGCAGAAAAGTATCACATTCTGTGGAGTGAAGTTCAGGTAGAGTTCTTATGAAAACTGTCACCACTCTTAGTAACCTCGTATGTCACTCTTGAATCGGAAACTGAGATACGTACGCACTATCGGAGTATCTTGCAGTCCCGTTGGGCTCAACTGCTACTTTTATTCCTATGTAAAATAAGAGTGACAGCTGGTAACCACAGTTACCAAAAGCTATTGAGTGGCTATTATGGATTTGAATATTCGTTGTGTAGAAAATCGTAGAAATAATAATATATCCTGAAATAAAAATTAATGTTTCGATTGGACAACCGACGTATATTTGTGACCGAGATTATGGGATGGCTCGACTGCTACCGGATCGAATATTCTCTGGGTCGAAAAGCGTATAAACGAGGCCACAATTGTAATTGGTCACCGGCACAAACATCACACTTGTAAACAAAATGTAAAATTGACTCACTTATACTCTGTTTTGGTTAGGTATTTTAAAAAGGTTAAAAAATCTTGCACTGTCTTTTTGTTGAAAAATGCATTTAAAAATCCAAACTAGGTACTTAATGAATCAAAACAATGTAAATCACTGTATTCCCTTGTTATATTATGTATAGAGAAGAGAGCGGATTTCAGGTAGCGATTTAAAGATTAATAGGATATGACTGTCATAAATTTATTATTATTTTCTACACACAAAAATTGTATTGGGGCCATAGAGATAAAACGATTTAATCGATGCTTTTGCGAGTATTAGGCAAAATTTATGATGGTTATAAATGAATGATAAATAAAAAATATATAAAAATATTTTATTTATTTAAGATCTTCTTTAATATTTCTTCTGCATCATCACCATCATCATCATCATCAGCCTATCGCAGTCCACTGCTGGACATAAGAAAAGTTTTTACTCTTCAATATGCAGAAGAAATATTAAATAAGAAGATCTTAACTAAATAAAATATTTAAAAAATTATTAACTAAACTTTTTTTATTTATTAATTTATTTATAACCATCATAAATTTTGCCTAATATTCACAAAAGCATCGATAAATAGTTTTACTTTTATGGCCCCAATATTTTTTTTGTGTGTAGAAATAATAATAAATATATGACAGTCATATCATATTAATCTTTAAATCGCTACCTGGAAATCCGCTCTCTAATTATGTATATTTGGTAAAACTTATTTTCTACTTGTAGTTTTCAATAAAAAGAGACTGCAAGATTGTTTACCTTTTTTTAAATATCTAACCAACAAAGTATAGAATATAGAGCAAGAATATATTATGTATATAAAAACTATAATATGTATGTGTCAACCATTCAGCAACCCATTATCTCGATTAAATCGTTAATAATAGCTCCAAACTTTGGTATTAGGTACTATTCGTCATCTATTTACAAAGTATTCCC